>JAPEVF010000050.1:58614-146959 GCA_029747585.1 Pleurotus djamor
CCTCCAAGTCAAGTTGCCTCCAGGCGCCAATTGCAGAATTGNCTTCCGCAAACCATGACCTGCGCCGTCGATCGCCTAGCATTGCTTCCAGATGAGCTACTTCTRCGTATCTTTTCGCTTCTTCAGCCAAGAGATATTRYTGCTGTGCTACAGGTCAACCAGCTCGCTGCTTATCATCACCATCGTAGCTAATGCTAAGCTGTAGACATRTCATAACTTGAAGCGCATTGCAGGCGACTTCAGGCTCTGGTTCAATGTTTACGATAACGAGCCTCTGCCACTTCCCCCGAAACAGACCATCGAATTCCAGGATGCTCGAAATACTATTTCTGAGGCCCACTTGCTTGTTCGGTATCTCAATCAGAGCGGAAACYCGCAACCTCGTCGACCGCCAAGCTTTAGATTCGTTGAAGATATAGTTAACTCTTCCGATGATAGCATCCATGCCTCCTACCTGGTTTTAGGACGCTACCTCGTCCTAGCTTTTGCGCGGTCACGCATCATTCGCTGCTAYGATATCTCAGAGGCTGTTCCAACGGTCGTATGTGAATGCCCGTTGGNGATGGNTCCTGGAAACCCATATTTTATCTACTCTTCATCACTGAATAATCCAGCCTCTGATGGATGGATATACTTACCGATCCAATATTCAAATTGCATGTAGGCCATCACCACTCTCGTCGTATCAARCGCCATTGACCACCAGATACTCTAGGCATGTATATCGGCTCGCCTTRCCTTCGTTCRACACGGTTGGACCCTTGCTTCACTTCTTCACTYARTTAGAGAATGCTTCACTACTCCCCGAGGAAAATCTCGGTGAATACCTCCCRCTCGTGGTGGCAAAACGTTACCGCCTTTTCTCTCCCGCATTAAACCAGATGTGTGAACTCAAATCCGAAACCCAAGTACGTTGATAAGGCCATGTCTTCCGCTTGTGCCTCATAACTCCCATCCCCTAGCGTTCCAATGCGCGAGTGATCTTAGCTCCCCAATATGCTATCCTTTGGTGGCCCCTGGGTGGGAGGACCATCTTCGAAGTCTTCATGTTTCCTGAGAGCTCCGCATTGCCTCCGCCGAACGTACTGAACATTACCCATCGTGGGCAACTTGACGTTCGTTGCCGATACTGCCTGACCATGCAGTATCTGAACAAATGCGACTCAAGCCTGTTATTGACTACAGAGACCGTTCATGATGATTCCTCACCGGACCCCTACTCGCCCACCTACAGGCTCGCGGTTTATCGAATGGACTTTCAACACGATGGGCGTCTTGGGCTGAAAGAGTTACATTGTTTCCCTCTTCGAAATCCTTCCTACCTGTTGAGGGCGAACACTGTCATCAAACGGCATGGGATGATTTTCCTTATCTCTCTACAATCCCATAACCCACACTACATTGTTCTGACTTTGCAATGTGACACTACTGGGAAGGATTGGGAGCTCGAATTCAAGAAGGAGTCCATGACTGTCTTGCACGTGGAGCCACCCTACAATATCCTTTGCAATGTCACGAAGGGCGAATTGCTCTGGATCGATAAGGATGCCATGATGTTCAAGCATCGACTGACCGACGAAACACAATAAATTCACCAATTGCAACTGCAACGGTTCGTTTTGCTCTCTGTCATACAAGGGAGATACTCGGAAGTCGATGGTGCCACAGAGTGCTTAAATTATGACTTGTACTTTTACTTGACTACAAAATTGAACAAACCCGATTATAGTACACATACAACCGTGCTCTAACCCAGTGTTAGAAGGCAATCTACAATGATCGGCGAGAATGCAGACAGGAGTGAATATTCAATAGACCCAGAAAACTGCAAAGCTTGGTCAGCGCACATAGGAAGAGGCGCAAGGACGGCTAACTTACCTGGAAGGGATACAGATACAAAGGACGGTCATAATCAAGCAGTTCGCGGGGATATACTCTTAAACCGAACGACCAGAACGGTGACATTGTCGGTTGTGTGTTGGGACAAAGCGTGTTTCAGTAATTTGGAGCTGGCAGCTTGAGCGTCGTCGATGTCCCGGATGAGGTCGACGGCAGCTTGGTCTGATGTGACGTCCCATAGCTAATATAAATAACGGTCAGCTATGGTGGATGGATGCGGAGGAAGGCGACTCACCCCATCGCAAGCGAGAATCAAGAATTCATCCTCATCGCAGAGTTCCGTCTCTGTAGTGTACGGCGAGCCAACCACAAAGTCCTTCATGGCCGTATCACCCAGACTCCTGGTGACGGCAAGAACACCATTGACTCGTCCGCTCATGACGAAGCCTCCAGCATCAGTAATACGCTTAGCTTCCTGCTTGTCAGAGCCCTTGTGATCGTAAGTCAACCGAGCCGCTTTTCCTCCCCTACAGATGACACCTCTCGCATCCCCAACGTTGGCGGTGTACAAAACACGACGAGAGGATGCAGGCGGGACAACAGACTGCGTCGTAGCCTCATTTATTCTTGAGGCAGCTTCTTTAGATTCCGAGAACCGCGAGCCAGTGGGCGAGCCTCCGTTGACAGCAATATGAGACGTAGGAGACGTCGATCTGGAGGAGATAGCACTCGATATTGACCCGCCTCCCAAACTTCTCAACGCCTTCCGTATCCGACTCCCACTCAAAGCCTTCTTCTCCTTCTTGCTCTTCTTATGATCGGCCGCGTCGACGCCTTCAGCTCCACTACTCTCATGCGCGTCGTCATCCGCAGTTAGCATTGCGCTATTTGCCAAAGATAGTGATTCGGTTGGTGAGTCACGTATCACGCTGCGACCTGAGACGGGAGTTTGGGAGTCGCCAGAGAGAATTGTGGAAGATGAGGCGATATTTTTGAAGGATTGGTTACCATCAGCGTCCTCGATGCGAAGGAAAGCCGTGACTGCGGTACACCCAGAGTGTATCTTTCCTTCAGACTCTTCGCACATGTCTGAGAGGCGTTCATCGACCTTGTGGAATGTCGTGTTGAGGATGTCGGGAATCGGAGTGGTGGTTGATTCGTGTATTGCTTGCAATAAATACTACAGTTCCCATAGTCCAGGAGTGCGATGAATGGAAACGAAAGTTCATAGAGACGTGAGCATGGAGTATGACGACAAGTAAGCTCAACACTCACCTCATGAAAGTGACTACCACACCACTCCGCAGCGTGTTTGCCTGCATGGCCGTCGAACACGGCGAAGAAACCTTGTCCTCGAATCGAGTCAAAGTCAACCACGAACGAATGTGCATCCTCCATCGTTCGGCGAGTTCCTTTATCTTCTGCAATGCCTATTCCAAACGAAGCGTTCTGCGAAGGATGGCAATTTAGTACCTACACACGGGTCGATCACCACATAGTCAGCCTCAATATACCAATGTAGCAAGTCACGACCAACGTACCCCAAAGGTATCTATGCCTTCTGCATGAGTTATTGATTTTGACCGAGCATTTGGCGAGTCGCTAAACGTCGAGGTCGGTAGCATGATGCGTGAAAGCTGTAGAATGGGCGAATGTGGCGAGAATTGCGGTTATGGTGATGGTTTATGATCAAGAGGGGCGAGGGCTGTGACCCTATTATCCACAGATCCTATGACGACTCGGATCCAAAAAGGGCCACAATAGTGACGTGACATGACGTGACGCTCTGTGACTCGTGCTTGGGCACTCATTGTCAGACTCCATCCGATTCAAAAAGGTCGGTCAATTGCTGAGTATCTAAAGATATACTACGAAACAGGGAGTCCGCAAATATCTAGTTAGGCAGGCATCTGACGCAGCGCGTAAATCCAGAGACCACTACTCATCCTCTTCGTCGCTATCATCTTGTTCTTGGAGGAACTGGACAAAAACAACCCAATCAGCAATCAGAGACAGATACACACAACCGACAACTGGACTCACCTTAACAAGAGCCTCGGTACTCTTCAGGAAGTGTTGCCGACCCTGCGGCTTGGACCCCTTCTGGTGCCAATAGATAATAGCCTGATCGGACACACAGTCTTTGTTATACAAGACCTTGAGGATCTGAGGGAACGCCTTGATGATACGCGTATCCTCATAGCAATACACCTGCACGATGTTGATCAACGCAACCTCGGTCTTAGGACCATTGCAGAATGGCTCGAGAATCGGAGCGTATTTCTACGGGAGAACGTGGTTGGGACGGTGAATAGAGGAGAATAGCGAGAGGAACGTACGGTGACTTCGCGCAAGGCAAGACCTTCGATCTGATCGGGCCTAGCACTCCAATCGACAGAAGCCATGAGCCCTTGCCACAAGCACTGGATAAGCTCGGTTTCTGGCAGCGGGGACTCCGCCTGTTTAGCTTTGACAGCAGCGATGATCTGGGGTCATGTGTGATGAGAAGGAAGAAACACATTGTAAGGTCGCACGATCGTGCTTACACTCTCGCTAGACTCCTCATGTTCGCATCTCTCTTGAAGATCCTTCATCAAGCTATCCTTGACGACAGCATACTGTTTCTTCGCCCACCACTCGGCGACTTGAGGAAGGCCTTCAGCTTTGAAGTGCTCTTCGAGATGTTTGCCTTCGCGTTTGTTCGCGGGGAAGAAGAGTAACAGATCCTTGATATTCCCCTTCTTGAGCGAACCGGCGAGATGCTCCATGGATTGTTCGCGGAGGTATGCACGGAAAATCGTGGTGATAGTCGATATGGATACGTCTATCCATATTCTTATCAGAGGATGCACATACGGATGGAATGAACGCACCATTCTTGATGAGATGCTCCTTGGTCAAACTCTGCAAGCACGTGGCACTAGCGAGGCCTTGCGAAATGAGTAATCCAACCGTAATGGCAACCTTGTCCTTCTGAGCGGGTGTCCATCGATGAGCATACTGCAAGAGTGTCGGGAGGGAAGAATCCTCCAAAGGTTTCTGAAGATATTTGTACCTATACCACAACCATCACCATGAGTCATCATCCAGCATGAACTTCAGGAAACGAGACGCACCTCCGAATGAGTTTATTGAGCACATCAACGTAAGGTTTCAAGTCTTCCACCGTAGCCTCCTTGGCGTTGAGGATGGTGAACGGTGACATGGGGGCGCCATCTTCAACATACGTCCCTCCAGGCTGCAGCAACCCTCCAAGGAGGATGATCTCGAAAAGCACATCGGCATACTTGAGAAGTTCGAGCGTTGATCCTGCTTGTACTAATTTATTCGTATATGCTTCAAAATCGCCTTCCGGGACGGTTTCAAAGTACTTGAAGAGTTGATCTCTGAATACTATCCCACCACAAATCCCATGTCAGTAAAATCAGAAATATCGTTATGCAGACAGTTTACCTGATGGTTCGTGCTTTGCTTGGGCCTTGACAGCGCCCTTTCTTGCTTTGATTCTGACCCCCTGTAGCGAAGGCTTTGGCGCAGTTGATTGCTGAGACATCCACAGGTTTCGACCCCCAATTCAATCGAAAGTCGAAGAGCAAAAAAGATGGATGTCGGAGGCTGTTCTCGTAAACCACTGCAGCTCCAAGCCCATATCGATCTTGACCAACTGGCACGTGCCGCATTTTGCCTAGGGGCGAAGCACAGCACCCCTGTTTCATCGGATGTCTTGGTGTATTTCCGTCGTGGCTGGGCGCTTGCAATGCCACTTTTATGCCTCCGCGAGCATCATGGATTTGTGGGTTGTTGCCGTTCCGGGATTGTTTGCAACGCTGAGCGCGGAACATTAGCCATGCCTCGTGCAGGAACGACCTGTCCCAGATCATTTCCAGGCTGATACTAGCATCTTTTCTGCGCCCACAAAGTCATACAAGTCCTCACAAAGGAAGGAAACATGCCAATCACTACCTTCCTCCCTTTTCCTGTGTCCACTTGGGTCTCTCCCTCTCCCTTTCGTGTAGGGCATCATGATCCTGGAGGACAGCAAATCCAGTTACCTAGGCAGCTCTTCACCGTCTTTGGTCCTCGAAGACGTGTTCGATATCAAGGCTGCGTCATTAGAGTGCGTTTCCGATTCCTATCTCCTGCTGTCAAGTATGCTTACCGGGGCTCAATCAAACTTTTTCATATGTAGCACTTCTACATCCTTATTCGATGATGATGATCCCAGCTTGAGGACTTTTCCAATCAATAACGGTTTATTCGATGATGACCGTATGGAAACGGTGTGGAAGCCAAAGGATGAGTTCGCTTACAGCGGGGATCTCGTCGTCTTGAATACGTCGTACCCGCCTCTCAACGTCTTACTGGGCAGAACAATTGTACGTCCAACCAACCTAAACTGCCTTTGATAAAATGAACGTGGTACTTACGACGGTGATGTATCCAGGAAGATTGTTTTCGCGATTTTCCTTCACCAAAGGACTATCCTTCTCCACTGACAGACTCCTCATCTTCAACACCCGATTCTTCTCCTTGGTGCGAGCACTGGCATCCCCTTCCGAAACAAGACCCAGATCCCGTCATCGACACAGTCCTCGATGAGATCAACCTCAAGATGCACATCTTCGACCCTGTGCCTTCGCCCTCCGATCAAACTCCTCTACTACGGAATGACAGCAGTCTACCAGTTGAACAAGGTAATGTCACTGCCCCACTTGCTTTCTGCCCCGGTCGTACTGTCTCTAACACATACTCGGCGCTTGGAAATAGGTGGAATTAGTGGCCTTGACGTAACAGAGGGAACATATGATCATAGGGACGCAGTCGACAGTGCTTCTCAAGCCCAAGCCCAACCTACGCCACACGAGGGAGTAGAATCAATTACACAACACCAACCACAACCTCCTCCACGCCAACCCTCGGCTCCGAAAGCAAAGGCTAGGGCTGGTTTGAGGCCTTGTCGATCGAGCATGATGGTGATCGAAACCGTCCCCAGTCCCAGTCCCAGTACCCCCTCCTCCTCCGCCGACCTGACAGATGATGCAGATGTGGAGGAAGCGGTTGATGCGCCACACTGCCCCCGTCAGCTTGAAAGCCGAGCTAGCACACCCACAGACGCGTCTACGAGCGATGTTGGATTAGCTGAAATCGTATCAGTACCGCCACCAGCTCCAACACCAACACCAGCACCTTCCCCGCCTGTTACTAGGCGCACTTCCCCTCGCCGTCGATCTGCTGAAGATGATGAAGTGACCGGGGACTCCATGTCCGTCGATCCCCAGCCGCCTAAGAAGAGGGCTAGGATCTCACCTAGTCGTAGCGTTGCATCTAGCGCCAGCGCCAGCGCATCCACATCCACATCAAAAGCTGTTGCCCCTCCCAAGAAGCCTAAGATCTCGTCGGGTGGTGCTACTGCGCGTTCAAAAGGGCGATTCGTATGCCCGGAACCGTGGTGCGGCAGCACCTTTTCACGAAGAGGGGATGTCAAACGTCACGTTAAGAACGCCGCTGCACATGTTACGAGCCTCGCACAGCTAGACGAACGTGCTCGATGCTCCAAATGCGGCGAGAACTTGTCTCGAGCTGATGCGCGGAAGAGGCATGAGCTGAAAGGGTCTTGTGGTAAACGGACAATCAGACAACGGGGAATTGTGATGCCTCGTATACCCCAGACGTCGACTTCTGGAGGTCCAGGTGTCTAGGAGTGCTTTCCCCCGGTGTGTATTTCTGCGGAGAATTATATCCTGATGTAGTGTAGCTTGTATCTTGTACATACCCGTGCGTGTGTAGGCTAGGGTTTCCAAAGAAAGAATAGTGCTTCTGACATTCGCACCCACAAAAAATAGGCCGCATGATGCTGACGCATGTTGTTGTTGTAGGCACCGAACACGGGCGTATCTGGCTCTCGTAACTGATCGTGGGATGTGGGTGCTTGTCTCTGAAAATTGCGTGGGACGAGTGATGGCGTCGTCGTCGTTGTGAGCAGCGTCAACGTTATGGACGTTCTCGAAGGCTTGGGTCGAAGGAAGGTGACAGATCGTTAATATCGATAGAGTGGACGACCCTGGTGCTTGCATCGGACTTTGTTGCTAGAAGACGATCATTTCGAGGGTCATTTTTCTTCAATCTTTTTCTTCTTCTTTCCCGGTATATATAACATAGGCACACCAGCCTCGCTCGTTCCTTCCCTCCCCCTCCGACACACCCTCGTCGCTGCGCGAAACGACGCCGACGCCCTCGCCGCTCACTGTCATCGTCGACCCTGACGCCGCCCGTCGCCATTCTCGAAACAGTTCACTCTGTTGCGGAACCAGCGGCCACAGCCTCTCAAGAAAGGCTTATATATCTCCTCGACATCGACATCCACGTCGCAGTTGGACACGCAAATCTCTTCATATAGCCCAGGCACAAGTACGTATTCAGTCCTGTATGTAACTGAGCCACCTTAATTGACGCGTTTTCTATTGCCAGCTTCCTCCATTTTCTTACGTCCTTCGCGTCGCGTGCCATGTCGGGGCCTTCGTCATCCAGAATCTCCGTCGTCAATAAGACGGCATTTCCTCTAAACATTGCAATAAGCCTCGTCGCGCCATTCGAGCACATCAACGCCCTCGAACCAGGCGACGCTTGGATCGCAAATTCACCTTCCTTTTTCCCTTTTCCCCTTCTCGACGACGATTCATTGCGTATACCTCGGCGGGTCATGCGGGCTTTGGCTCCCCTTCTCCTCGTACGACACCCTAAGTGGCTCAATCGCTTCCCCAGAGTCTCTATCGATGTCCGATTCGACCATGAGCACAATCGCTACTCGGAATCGGAGGCGTTCCATTTATGGGCTTCCTTTTCATTGCGATGGCTAGGTCTCGTTTCATTGGCTCTAGCTTCCGGTCTGCTCGTCGCATCCCAGCTCATCGGGACCTTCTCGCTACATTCAGCCAAAGGAATCCCCCTCATTTGTTTGATACTCGGCATAATAGGATCAGCATGCTTGATCAAGGCTTTCTATGGTATGTGCGCTTGTCCACCATCTCATTTATTTAAAGACCCGTCATATTCACGGCAAAACGTTACTGTTATGTTAGAACGCCGTCGAGCCAATGCCACGAACGCCGAACCTCACCTCAGCAAAGGTCAAATCTTGTTCGCTTCTGTCTCAGAACGCACGCTCAGCCCAATTACGCCACCCTCAATAAACCCTGTCCCGTCACCCACAACACCACCTCGGTCGCAGCGAAACCTAGCCGTCATATGGATGCGAGGTCGTTTCGCTCTGTGGGACCTCGATCTGGACCAGGAGATTATTGCGCAATTTAATGGCCGGCGATGACGAAACTCCAGGTTCCATCGTTCCTCACTTGACGACGTGCCGTTACCCGTACGAGACGTCTCACCTCAACGGGGACATCCCTTTGACACACAAGTCCGCCGAGCCAATGACTTCCTGTTTTCATTTCGAATTGGTTCTTGGGGTTCGTGTGGGTGTTGAGTGACTTCTTGCGTATTCCTATGAGGGTACGTGCTTGTGCCGGGCCCTACACAACGGTGCAATCCATAAGAAGTTGCCTCGGTGTCACTTTCCTTGCTATGATAAGTTCATGCAGTTGGGTTCTCTTTAATTATTCAATTACCAATGTACCATATGTAACCACATTGAAGTTCATGCACTTTCTCAGTTTCACATTGGATCGAGTTGGTCGGGAGTGTCGGTTAATTGAGCATTAATGATAAGGGAACATGTTCTTGTGAGTAAACGATGAGCGGATTCCACTAATAACAATGGTGTTTGAAATACAGATGAGCAGGGGAGAAAGAGAAGGATAATAAAGGAACCTCTAAGTGTGGGTATGGGTTATGCGTCGTCCCGGTAGAGATGGCTATTGAAGTACGGAAACGTCAGCCAGACGCAAAGACTGGGAAATGAAAACAACCACGCACGCCCCCAAAGTTTTGTTCATCGAAAACATATCAATCTTGTCCGACTTGAATACTGCCTTCATACCCGCGTCGCATAATATCTCCTTCCTATTCGAAGGATTCTGTAATTCATTCGCTTTTATGTGCTCCCAGAGTCGTTTAACGACCTGTGGCCGCGACATTTTCTCGACCTGCAGCAAGCTCGCTAAGGGTTCACTAGAGACCACACCAGAAACGCGTGAATACCCCACCGAAACGCGAAAAAGAACGGGAAAAAGCTAACCTGAGAGTATACTCCTTCGCAAACCCACCCTTCGCTGCGCCTCCTTTCCGTTTCGACTTCTTCGTGCCGTCGTCCTCGCCGTCAGAGCCTCCGTCCGAATCCACCGTAGCCGTACTCTTCTTCTTCCGCGGTTTTTTCGGTGTCGAGCCATTCGTCGCCCGAGTCCGTGTATTACTCCTCCTTCCACCTCCGTTAAGTTCGCTGGCTATCTGCCGAGCAAGTTTTTCGTCGTCCAGCTCGAGTTTACCTTTCTTTACCTTCTTAGTAGGCGGTGGTGGGGTAGCGTCTCCATTAACCTCCTCGTCGCCATCCTGGTGTTCTTCCTCGGCATCATCGTCCGAACGTCCTCGTTTCCTCGACGTCTCCGATGCATTCTCCTCTTCGTCCTTAACATCCGACACACCGTCCCTCACGGATTCATACACAGAAGCAATGACATGGTCAACCTCGTCCCTATGCTCTTTCATCCATTCTATAGTCAGAGAAGGATTTACATCCGTCAGCTGACGTCGAACGCGCTT
This sequence comes from Pleurotus djamor, assembly GCA_029747585.1. NCBI lineage: Eukaryota > Fungi > Basidiomycota > Agaricomycetes > Agaricales > Pleurotaceae > Pleurotus > Pleurotus djamor. The sequence continues at coordinate 69,169 of JAPEVF010000050.1, forward strand.
TGCGCTGATAGTGGCTAAATCCGTCCCTGGAGCTGAAAGTATTTGCCTGATGCTTGGTCTGAGAGATTCAAAGTCGAAGCCCATGGTGTCGGTGGAATTAGAATAGTTTAAAATCCTCGTAAAAGTGGCCTCAAAGGGTGTTGTTGGTGGGCAGGTTGGAGAGAAAGATGCGGACGTCACTATTTACCGACGTCCAAGTTGCGAGCGTCTGTCACTTCAAATTGAGCCACGCGAGCGAGCCGAATATCACGCACAAATAAACATGGAGTTCTCAAGATAGCCTTTGTGCTGCTTCGGTGGGACACGATTGTATATACATAGGTAGATAGACATCGTGGTCGTCCATGAAAGCGGTACGGATGATGTGATCTACTTTATGGTGCCAAATAACAACCCGAATTTTACAGTCGTATCAATGTTGTATCAACCATGCATCTCGAGCTGGGTCTCCAGGAGGTGGGAATGCACCGGGGTTGGGTGGTGCAGCAGCAGCGGCATTTCCATTTTGCGGTTGCCCCGGCTGTTGGCCTTGTTGCTGCTGTTGTGGATGTTGATCGCGTCGCACTTGGTCCATCAGTCGAGTGCGCACATATAACAGGATCGAGACGGAAAGGCAAAGCACAACGAGGAGCATGGTTTCACCCAACTCATCATCTTCCTCACCACGGCGCAAAGCACCATCGTAGTAGTCATCTGCCCCGTATTCGCCTTCCCTGTCGGGATCAGCGTTGCGACGTTCACGGGCCCACTAAGGCTTTTTGTCAGCACAGTAAGTAAAGACGGAAGATGAAATGACCGACTTGGATCGGATCGTCATCACCACCTTGTCGCCCTGTCCCATGACGGCGGCGGCGGAATAGCTCTTCCCTTGCTTTTCCAAGGTACCAAGGACCATCGTCGTCTTCTTGCTCCCTTTCGTCCTGATTAGCTTCAGATGGTGATTGGGCCGAGCCTCGTGTTTCACTATCTGGAAGTTCACGGTTGTCTGGAGGCTTACTTGACGCAGCAGCAGCTATGTTGGGTAAGAATGAAAACCGAACCAACAGAGAGGGGGAATCATTAACTTACCTTCTTCCTCTTGTGGGTTCCATATGTTCAGTCCACCCTGGCCTCCCAAGAGGGTGTGCCATATACTCCTGACGTAGAGCTTGGTGAGAGACAAGAACACGGCTAGGTACGCGTCGGGATTGGTTTCTAGAGCCAGGTCGTAGTGTCGCTTAGCCAGGTGGAAGTCCTAACAGCGAAGCCATGAGTATAAATTGATGGACGACGGATAGATCAGAACTACCTGGGGAACACCGATACCATTCTCATACATCCATCCAAGATTCCACATGGCGAGAGCACTGAGTTGAGTATCTGCAGCAGACTGATAATACTTCGCGGCCTTTTCCAAGCGTGACGTAGCATCTTCGTCCATACCAAGTCCGTGGTAGTAATAATCACCAACTTTGACCAGTGCATCGATGTTGCGTTGGCCAGCGGAACGTATCCACTGTGTCAACGCAAGTCTAGCCGTCTCATTCGAAGGAGTGAACGGTGAAAATCGAGTTAAGCGCAAAAGACTGCGATCTACATGATCGCCTTGCTCAACCAACTTGGCAAAATGCGGAAGAAGCAAAATTCATACCTTGATCGAGGACATAAGCGAGGTTGTTCTGAGCCGTCTCCGAGCCTCGTTCGGCAGCAATCCACCACTTCAAGATGGCGATCTCTTGCGACTGCTCGGAACCATTCAACCATCCGATTTCCGCATCCCTAGATGGATCGTCCTCCCAAACACCGCGTTCAGCCACGAGCTTGTAGAATGAAACGGCCATGGCACAGGAGCTTGACTTGATATTTGGAGGTGCGTTCCTTGCACGTACTTGGCCAGCTTGAATTTCACCCAGATAGTAGTAGGCCTCGAAAGGCGACCCATTGCGCATGGCAGCTTCAAAGTACTTTGAGGCCACTTGGTAATCCTTCCGTTCTACAAGTCGGTTTAGTCTTAGAGAAGGCTGATGCAGAACAGGCCAAACTCACGGTGATGGTGTTTACCGACATTTATTTGAGCCTCCGCAAGATCTTTGCCAGCAGCGATCATGAAATTCAACATAGCCTTCTTGTTATCAACCCTGCCGACCAGGCCATCTCGCCATATAATTCCCAGCCCATTGTGGCATTCCTTGTCCGCATATTCTGCGCCTCGTTCAAACCACATCTTGGCAATCCCCGCGTCAGCCTTCACACCCTCGCCCCTAAGGTACATTCGTCCAAGGTAAGCTGCACTCGCAGCGGCATAACCAACACCTTCCCGGGGACCTTCCTTCACTGGAGCTGGTTGGTAGTGAGCTGGGTTGGGCGGGTCTCGTGGCCAGACTTGTCTGGCGATCCGTAAGAAGTAATATCGAGCACGAGCAAAGTCTCGCGGGATAGCCCCAACACCGTCGCTACCAGAAGCAATGCCTCCCTGACCTCCATATATACTACCTTGGTAGAATATCTTGCCTAAACGGTAGGCGAAGTCCGTTTCGCCTCGATCGGCATTGAACTAAAAGGACGTGAGACCGCGTCGCTGAATTGATTTGAGGGCTATCTTACCAAGTAGTATTCGAGCACGTCTTCCCATGTTTCTCCAGCTGCACGAGCAACGCCAGCTTTGATAGCAGGTCTGATGGCGTTCAATCCGGTTGATGCGACACTGGCGCCAGGACCGAAGACACCGCCCTCCAAATCGGAGAGACGCGTGGCCGTATGAGGTAGGGTTCGTCCCCCAGGTGGTCCGGAAAGAAATTTGGCCATGGCTAAGAAGCAGCGCGTAAGAATCGACCATATACCTAGCCTGAAGGCACGAACCTTGCTCAGCTGCTTGCTCGTACCACTCCATAGCACGTGTGCAGTCTTCCAGGGCACCAATTCCACTCCAGTAGCGGTAACCCAGAGCCATCTGCGCTCCTTTGTGGCCACCGCTCGCAGCGAAAGTATAATACAGTTGGGCTTTAGCCTGATCGACCGGAACGACATTATGGTATCCTGAAGAGTGAAAAAATGCAAGGATAGCTTGAGAGGAAGCATTGCCAGTGGTGGATGCGTGTAACGAATAAGATTCATATGCGAGCTTGGGATCAGAGTTGAAATAGGTATTCGGAGGGAACTTTAGGGAAAGGTGAGTGTACATGGATGCTTCGTGTGAAAGAGATGCGCACCATATACAGTTGAGCAAGCGTATACAGCGCGTCACTATTGCCCAATTCCGCCGACAATTGGAGAAGGTCAACGACCTTAATGGCTTTTCCACGCATTTCATCTTCCTTTCTTTTCGAGCCTATTCCCAGTCCCTCTTTGGCGAAACCAGATGTCAATCGGGTGAGCCAAGACTGCTGATGCAGTTTGACCAAAATCCGGAAGGCAGTCCCCAGCGGCCCTTGCCCTTGGAGATTGGGTAGGAAGTAAGAAAGTAGGGGGTTCGTTGATGGAGATATTGACGTAAATGATGGTTCTTGACTACGCAGTGGTGGTTGTGCAGTGAGAATGGTCAACGTTGCGAGAGCTTGTTTGTACGCTCGCGTCGCTATCGGCAGATTCAGCAAGGCTCGAACAACCGGGGTATGCACTCTGCCAGCGCACCTTCCACAGCCTGGTCGTTTTCTTGTCTCTGCGACTGAATAGAATCAGCCAAACCAAGCCGGTCGCAATAACACACCTCCAACATACCTGTGGCGTTGAATTGCTTTGTTCATCGGAGACTTGGCCCTTGGCTAATGGGACCTCAACTGAAGGAGCCGTCGACGGAATCTACCATGAAGTAAGTTTTGAAAAAGCCAAGGTNCGCAAGACCCTAAATTCCCCACCTCTGGTGATTCGAGGGTAGTAGTCTCCGACGTGTCTTGCGCCGAGGTGGATAGTGTGGTCAAAACAAGCAGGCTGAACGCAAGCCATGCTGCTTTTCGAGGACAGCGTCGCTTCAACATGGATGTCATTGCGGAGACGGCGACGGGTTATGAGTGCATGAAAGTGAGTGAATGAGAAATAAAGAGGCCACGGGTGCGGCGAGCCTGGATTGCAACGTTACGCTATTCCACGTTCCACGTCATAATCAATCTTATCTTATCTCAGTCAAAATGCAGATCCTAGATCGTGTATGTACAAGTCCTTGCCCTACTCCTCGATGTACGTAGAGAATCAGAGGATACGCTTTACCTTCGGCCTCGAGGCTTTTTCTTGCGTTCCTCTGAGTCGGAGAGTTCTTCGTCCGAGTCAGCCTTGGGTCGCTTCGTTGCTTTGCCTTTCTTCTTTGCAACGGGTTTGACCTCCTCTTCCTCGTCGTCAGACGCAAACGTGTCATCCACCTTTTTCTTGAGTTTGGGTCCGGTCTTCGGTACAGGCTTTTTCTCTGTTGTGGGCGCAGGAGCTTTCTTAGACTCAGCAGGCTTTGCGTCCCCGGTTTCACCGGAGTCATCATCAGATGCAAACGGATCGTCGGCCTTTTTCTTTAGCTTAGGGCCTGCCTTCGCCTTCGGTACTGGCTGKTTCTCATCAGGTCGTACAGGAGTTGGCTTGGAATCGGTTTTCCCTTCTTCAGATTCCTTGGGGTTCTCAGACTTKCCTGAGAAAAAGGCATCCTTGAGYTCCTGTAGGARGAAGTGAGTATGGTTNNNCTGGAATCSAAATTGCCAATGAAAGTTGKCACCTTGATCTCTGAATCGCTCATCAGGGCGGTGTTCTTCCATATCTGAGCATCGTGTGTATGAGAATTCAAGCAAAYGACGAGTCAAGGAATTGGCATACCGTTGACTGGATGCCACTTGGGTGTTTGCTATCAATACCTTGGGGCAATTTGCAGTTTAATAGAGCTATGAAGGACGCTCCAAAAGGACTAACCTAGGTGTGTRTATATATCTGCCTTCACTCCTGACAGATTCAACCCATGGTTGCGCAACAGAACACGCATAACCTACGTGTCCCAGCTATGAGGTACACATGTTCAAACAGTTGGTCGAATCACGCTTACCTTGGTGACAGCATCTTTGTCAAAAACATCTGGTAAGTAGATGCAAATGACATGCTGGTAGTGGGGATTATCATCTCCCGGCGACGTGGCGACCTTGGCTTGGAAAGCGGCGGTTTCTGCCAGGGGWCCAGAGGCAAGGGACGCTTTRTGYTCAGGTCAGATCACATCKAGCTRGTAAGAAAAAANNAANGATGGCGAACTAGCAACATTTTTCCATATCATGTCCACCTTGTCGGCTGCGGCRAARATKAGCCTKCACAAAKATGTTAATTTAATTACCCCTCGTACGATCTAACAAACGTGTTCCACTCACCATTTACCACAMACATATTTATGCTTGATAGCTATCTCTTTCAACYGGGCAACAGCTTCGGCCTGGACCTGTANANACAAASYGTTGAGATCACNGNCACCCGATTYCATYAACTAAACGAGCCCAGGAACGTACCTGTTCGCGAACCTCCTTTTTRCTCTTCGCGCCTGTCTTCTTGTTRGAACGAACTGGTATTGCCGGATCATTCTGTAGCAATGCGTCAACCGCTAMGACGTGATATAAATCAATGGGGAAGATTCTTACTTTGATCGACTCCACGCGTTCAGTTACCTCCTTCACTGGTTAAAGCATACAACGAGACGAAAATTAGTTCATCAGATGCCGGTTATATCAGCAGAGACGACTCACAGTATGCTCCCGCCTCCGCCGTCGCCGAAGCAATGTCTGCATCAGCGAGCGTAGGTTCGTTGCGACCATGTAACCATATCCACTGTTGGGTGAATCAGACAATGGAGCATCACACACAGCCGAGAAGGCATCATACGGGCTTGGTGCCATCATTTTGCACCATCGACGGCCGGTACTAGTTACGGTTATGAGCAAGGAGACACTGTACGGAAGAAACGCCGAGAAACTCACTTTAGTCAGAAAGTCTTCCAACGTCATACTGGAATCCTTGGACCAGGCATATTTATAAGTAAAGTCGAAGATATCTTCCGCAGACATATTGTGTGAGCAAGTGGTTGTAGATGTCGATAGCCAACGAAAGGCGACGCTGCAGTTTCAGTGTTGGTGGTTGCCAAGATATGTGGAGACGCGACGCGACGCTAAGCACGCGTTGTCCGAGTCAGACATTCGCTTCGCGGAGCGTGAATATTCCATGCGCGTTATTTGCGCGACTTTGTACACACCGCTCCTATATTCCTCCTGACTGCCCAAAGTGCCCATGGTGAGAGTTTGTATCCGGGGCCAACATACTGACCATATGGTTCACTGAAGCAGTCAAGCACTGGCAAGGTACGTCAAACTGCGAACTCTGCGCCGCAGTTTCAGGACAACGCGGATGCAATCACCCAAATTTTTCGAGCAATCAGTCTCGTACCGACCGCCGAACCAAAATCACTCGTCCTGACTCCTCGATGTCTTCAGGACCAGATGGAGCTGAGCTATGAATGGGATGCTGTTAGACCATGAATAGAAGGTGTCCTCAGGCTTCCCGTCCTGAGCGCAGGAACACCGGCGAAGGAACTTCTTTTGATTCAATATCTGTTGAACACCGAGCAAAGGCCGCCTGAAAGGAAGCCATATATTTTTCGATACTAACGGTCCAATCAACGATGCAGGCTGTTGGATACAGTGGAACAATCACTAATACAATTCGCGAGTCCGTGTCTGGCTTGGCGAAACCCGGAATACTTCATACCGGCCCCCTTCCATAAATACACCCACAAAGCGTCGACTACAGCAAGAAGCGGGCAGTCACATTATGTTGGAGCACCTTGGTCTGGTAACCGTTCAATAGCGTATCTCCTCCGTACGATGTACATCAAAGGGATGCCCGGGACCTGTCTGATCCGGCGACGAAGCTCCCGATCGCAGGTAGCAACAATGTAGCATTTATGGGCCGTCACCCGTTGCACGAGACAATCATCAGCATACGTTCCAGTATGCGTGCATTTTAGTCGTTCGAAGCGAGGATCGCGAGCTATTCTGAATGACATGAAGTGTCAGTGTAAGTCGTCAAGCACACAACACAGTATGGAGATCGACAGCAACTTCATAAAACGAGAATCACGGAAACTCACCTGAGAGCAACGCGATAACGGTGTCCCAGTTTTTCCAGTTCAGCCATAACACAGTCTGTCACGCATGGGATACCTAAATATGATCGGTCAATAATCTGAATGATAGCGTGTCACAGGAGAAGCAGCGGGCGGGCGTTTGTTGGATGGGGAATGCATAACTACGTCCACAATCCACCCACGGCTATGGAGAAGAGCGTTTGGCCCAGAGTTGCGCGCGCATGCAGTGGCGTCGGATCCGAGGAGGCCCACGGGAAGTAACAGTAACACACTCACATTTTGCATAGAGACAGTCCATCATTCCGCTCATAAGTTCCAATTTATTTTGGAGACTGAAGTTGATGAAATTTGTGTCAATTAAGACACGATACGGTGGGACCAGAGCAGTGTTGTGCGCAAGGAAGAGAGAAGACGCAACCTGCGGTCTTGATATCCGGCATGAGAGTCAGCGACTGGTATTTCGGTAGAGACGATGCACTTACATTCTACGAACCGCCTTTTCCTTCTCTTCCTCCTCCTTCTTCTTCTGCTTCAACTGATTTTCCTTTCTGTTCAAGCCACCCACATCAGAATCAGACGTAGCACACCCGATAGCAACAAATGTGAAGCTCACAGCCGTATGTCATTCGGGTTGAGAAGTCGCTTCACGGCTGCGAATTTGCGTGTTTTCTTGGCTTTGCCCTACGGTTCATCAAAAGATCGGAGACATAGAAGTGCCACAAAGGAGTGTTGGAGAATGTAATAGGTCAGATATGACGCAGTGAGAGAGTTAAGCCACATACCATTGATGAGGAGACGACAGGACTGAGAAAAGTGGCAGGGGCTGAGCAAACTGAGGCGTCGATGTCGCTCAATGTTCGTGAGCGAAGTTTGATCAAGCGCTGTGCATGTGTGTGGGAAAGTTCGGCCTCATACCGGCCACACCGACCGAGGCCGAAGTCCAAATTTATAAGATGCCGGCGCCGGTCCCGCTTCAAGAATTCGAGCTGGATACTAATAATAATTCTGTAACGTTTGTACTTCTGCCACCCGTTTGTAATGATAGGCACTTCATGCTTCGATTGATGCAGAGGCGGTTCGGTATCTATAATCATCGTCGCCTTGAGACGATTGATGATGCAGCAGCACAAAAATTTCTATCAACGACGTAACGCTATCCAGTGCGATCGCTCTCCTCGATCGGTGTGGCAAGACCGACCCATGGCACTTGTAGGAGGAGGAAAGACGGGAAGTTTGTGTTTGCAAAGTTCCTACGTTGTGGTAGCACGGAGAAACGGTGGAACATGCCCGAGAAGTCGGGTTTCACCTCTTCGTTTGCCTCCGTTGGAAATTACTTGCGACCGTGCACTAGATCTTACTCTGGTCAGCGGAGTCGTGGCTAGGTGCGAAGGATTGACATTGGGCGGGTAGGTGGCGGCCTGTGGGGCGGCCCATATGCGGCCAGGTTAAAGATGGCTCAAGATCGTGGAAAAGAGAAGTGGTACTTCGGGATGCCATTTGAACTTCTCATGATCCATCACGATGTCATGAACAATGGATCTGCCAACCTGTCGGGAAGGGCTCCTTGAATAAGGTTGAGAGTGGGGACATTGGATAAAAGCTTGTCGAGGAGGAGTTGGAGGTCGAAGAAAGCATCAGTCATGATGAAGCACTGATATGACTGATGAGGTGGTGAATATTTCAAGCAACCTTTATCGGCTATTACGGCTACGCGTGCGGTCAAGCACAAGGTCCCTTCGGAGTATGTACTCTATAGAGTACCAAGATGATTCTGGCCTCACTTGTCGTGGTGTATTGTCTCCGTCGACATCGGAAAGGTGGGACCCTGTAATCGGAGAAAGGGAGTGGGAGGACAGCATCCTCGTCATACTTAGTGGACCAACCAAGATGCCCACATGGCAACATGTTGAGGCGAGAACAAGATGCTAGTGCGCTGAGGAACCATGCTAGGGTTGCTGAGATCGGCATAGGAAGGCGATACCATCTTGCATCCCAAAGCAACGACGTCCAGGGTCTTGAGCTCAACTGGCCGTGTCACTCCGAGATAGTGAGGGCTGGTAGAAATTTTTCTATACACCATCAGTGTCACCGATACGGCATAGACGAAACATTCCGTTATGTGCGTCGACGATCGGTAGATACGGATACTGGTGCCACGAGGTGGCTACAACAAAATTACTATCAGCGTTTGGTGCAGTAGCCGCACCACTTGAATGTCCATGTTGGCATCGAGGCTTGGATACATGTCCATTTGAGGATGTGTCATCGTCGAGAGGTTGTGCCGTTGAAGGTCCGCAAGCGATATCTAATAGGCTATCGGAATGTTTTCTCAGGGCGTTTTGAGAGACCAGAGAGTGTGTAGTAAGCGAAAAGCTTAGAAGCCTCGTGTCGTGTTTTTGTCGCCAAAGTTGATCTTCCGCGTCAGGAAGCTGTATCATCAACAGTCATAGACTGAGGAAATTGAGTCACGTTGGGGCGATGCAGTGATTTAGGCACATGGGCCGTTGAGCGCGAGTTCAGAAAAGAAAGACTTTGGCACAGCAAGACATGTAACACTTGCCATATACGGCCCCGGCCGGACGGAGGTAGCGGAGAATTGACGCCGAATCTCAGAGGAAGCGGAGATTGAACCAATCGGCAACGTAAATGGATCTGGAGGAGGAGCAGGGTCCCTGGCATCTCAGATTCCGTCTCAGCTCGCTCTCGTATATATACTGTCCCCAGTCATGGCTTTCCGTTCATATCCTCATCACCTGCTTCTCTCTCTCCTACCATGACAATCTACTCAGAAACACACGCCCGCACCATCTCAAAACCACGCCGCTCACTCTCCATCCCGCTACCCAACTTCAATGTCGTCAAAGTCACAGCTTCACCCATCGTCGACTCTATGAAGCCTGAATCACCTACTACCAAGCCAAAGCCTACAAATCTTGTTGGCGAATTCATTGAAGCTCAAAAGGAACTTCAGAGCTACAGGTACGTTTAAACCATAATCACTTCTTCATACTTGTCTCATATTCTCTGATAGGGATGGGCGTTCGATCGTTCTTGACGGCCATAGTCTCTCCATATCCGCTGTATCGGCTGCTGCGAGATATAATGCCGCCGTTGAGCTTGATGAGTCTCCCGTAGTGATGGATCGCGTCGCGAAAAGTCGCAAAGTCATAACCGACAAGGTTGAACAAAGCAAGAGCATTTACGGGGTCACGACAGGATTCGGCGGTAGTGGTATGTCTAACTTTGTCGTTTGCCGTCGCTTTGCTCATTGTCAACCCTGCCTTAGCCGATACTCGAACGGATCAGCCGATATTACTGGGTCATGCGCTCATGCAGATGCAACACAGTGGTGTCCTTCCGTCCTCGTCAAAACCTACCGAAGCTCTACCTCTTCAGGATCCATTTGGACTCGCTATGCCCGAGTCTTGGGTACGGGGCGCTATTCTGATCCGTATGAACTCCCTCATTCGTGGTCACTCCGGCGTCCGCTGGGAGCTCATCGAGAAGATGAATGATCTCCTGCGCGCCAACGTAACTCCTGTTGTCCCGTTGCGTGGCAGCATCTCTGCATCCGGCGGTACAGTCTTTGTTCTTCATTCAATCCATCATTTTGCTCATCTTCTCCATTCAATCAGATCTGCAACCGCTGTCATACATCGCTGGTGCCTTGTACGGCAACCCCAATATTCGCGTGTTCGATGGCGAGCGAACGTCAGCTTTTGGACCCAGGCAGATAGTCCCTTCTACTCAAGCCTTAGCGGCGCATAACATTTCGCCTCTTCCTCTGGCTTCAAAAGAACATCTTGGCATCCTAAACGGTACCGCGTTTAGCGCGTCGGTTGCTGCTCTCGCCCTGAACGACGCCGTCCATATGACCCTTCTCGCCCAAGTCTGTACCGCAATGGGGACTGAGGCTTTAGCGGGGACTCGTGCTTCTTTCGACCCCTTCATCCACGCTGTGGCTCGGCCGCATCCTGGTCAAGTTGAGACAGCTGATGTCATCTACAAACTCCTTGACGGTAGCAAGTTCGCGGTAACTCAAGAGGAGGATGTCACCATCGAAGAAGACAAGGGCCAACTCCGTCAAGACCGTTACCCCCTTCGTACTTCACCCCAGTTTGTTGGTCCACAGGTTGAGGACTTGATCGCTTCGTTGGCGACCATCACCCTTGAGTGTAACTCCAGTAAGTGCAACTTAACGCCCCCGATATCGCTTAGACTAATCTCATTCTTAGCTACCGACAACCCTTTGGTCGATGGTGAGACCGGTAAAATCCACAATGGAGGGAATTTCCAGGCTATGGCCGTCACTAACGCGATGGAGAAGACGCGGCTTTCCCTACACCACTTGGGAAAGCTGGTGTTCTCTCAATGCGCTGAGCTCATCAACCCTACGATGAACCGTGGTCTCCCGCCGTCATTAGCTGCCACCGATCCCTCACTCAATTACCACGCCAAAGGTATCGACATTGCTTCCGCCGCGTACGTTGCGGAACTTGGCTACCTGGCCAACCCTGTGTCCACACACATACAAAGTGCTGAGATGCACAACCAAGCGATCAAGTAAGTAGTTAAGTCGGGGTTATGGTCGGATACAATGAGTTCTGATCGCGCTCGATTGTTAATTTTAGCTCGATGGCCTTAGTCTCCGGTCGCGCGACTATCACTTCTCTTGAAGTCCTTTCGCTTCTCATTTCGTCATATCTTTACGCCATATGTCAAGCCCTTGATCTTCGAGCGCTTCAGCACGAGTTGTACGAAGGCCTGGATGCTATCTTGAAGGAAGAAGTCGAAGTCGCGTTCGGCGATTGCCTCCGCGAATCAGAATCCACTCAAATTACTTCTGAGCTATCTCGCGTAGTGCGGGACGCCGTCGATTCGACAAGCACTATGGACGGAAAGGAACGGATGAAGAAGGTTGCTGCTTCCACAACCACTGCTATCGTCGACTTCTTTACTAGTGAACCTCTTGGAGATGCTGATTTAGCTGGGAAGGCACTTAGCGCGATCCCAACTTTCCGGGCCCATGTCGCTTCGAGAGGTTACGAGCTCTTAGACGATCTCCGCCAGGCATACCTATCCGGAGGTCGTGGCCCTGCCCCCGCTAGCAGGTTCCTCAACAAAACTCGCCCCGTGTACGAATTCGTTCGCTTGACGCTTGGCATCAAGATGCATGGTTCGGAGAATTATGAAGCTTTCAAGAATGGCGTTGGCGTTGATGATGTGACAACTGGGCAAAGTATCTCTCTGATCCATGAGGTAAGCTTCATTGTCTCGACTTGACTCGAGTAAATCGCTAACGTGGATGACAGGCAATTCGCGACGGCAAGCTGCAACCTATCATTGTAGACTTGTTCTAAATCGCTTCCTCGACCACTACCCCCCTCTCTTAACTTATTCGACACCACCCTAGAACTAGTAACATTATGATCTACATAGCATACATCCTAGTCATATAGCTCACTTATTGCACTACATACATACTACGTACATACCAGCCCTTGTGAATAGCATCCGTACCGTCCAGGTACCATTGACAGAAAGCCGACTGATTTCTATCATCTTTTTTTTYCTTTGACTTCTCAGTAATTTTGAGTCCTCTCATACCCATATGGGTGGAGGGTCAAAGGTCCCGAGCATGAGTAATTCACCGTTTCATCGGCACAACCTCTCATTGATCGAATCCTTTCCTCTCGACTCATCCTCTATTATACCGCTGACGCCACTGTCCGTTATCCATGATCCAGCCGGACGATAAGATCCTCATCATCGGCGCTGGATGCTTTGGTCTCTCAACAGCCTATCATCTACTCCAAAGGGGCTTTACGGACGTCACCGTCTTGGATAAGGCTGAAACGCTCCCGGCAGAAGACGCAGCTAGCAATGACCTCAACAAAGGTTAGTCAACTCGGACTCTCTTTCAGCGACAAGGTTATCTTTGACATCATCTCTGAGGAGATATGTCATTTTTTTCTGACTTGTGACTGTGTGTTTCAGTCGTAAGATCTTCGTATGACGATATTTTCTACGCGAAACTCGCAAAGGATGCCATCGGAATGTGGAAGGATACCAGTGTGTGGGGTGACTCCTACCATGAGTAAGCACCGAGCTATTCCCTCGAATAAGACGCGCTATTTATGCAATACGCCATTGCCTTTCAACTTGCCATAAATTCACTGGCCTGCTCTAGATCGGGAGTGTTGGTCTTGGGAATCGCTACGGATAAGGACGCGTATGCTTCCCGATCATACCACAACGACGTTTCGATTGGCTCGAGGGTGGAAGTGGTTGAGAACGGTGACGAGATACGGAACAAAGGTATCTTCCCCCCTAGCGTTCGGACAGGGGACTTCGACCAGTTCGCTGGGTATCTGAATCGCGACTGCGGTTGGGCCTACGCTGGACAAGCGGTATCCTTCTTAATCGACAAGATACGACAATTGAATGGCAAGATCCTGTCAGGGAAAGCAGTTCGAACGATTTTACGGAATTCAAAGGAAGGCCGTGCAACTGGGGTAGAATGCCAAGACGGGTCCGTATACGATGATGCAGCGCTCGTAGTTATTGCAACAGGTGCATGGACAGCTTCGGCGTTTCCGCAACTGAGGCTCCAGGACAAGCTGAAAGCCACAGGGTGAGTGGAAGTGCATATAAGGCGACTAAAGAAGTAACCTAACACGCACAGTCAATGCCTTGCGACGATACAACTCACGGAAGATGAGGCACAAACATACCAAGAGTGTCCAGTTGTTTTGAATTATGGAAACGGCTTCTATATGTTTCCCGTAGGTCCTTCACCAGTGCTTGCGATTCAAGTTCCTGGAATTGAGGAAACGTACCTAGCCTAACAAAGACAACATCGTCAAAATAGCAATTCATGCCGCAGGATACATCCATGCGCCCCCAACGGACGATGGTGTTTGCATATCTACCCCTCGTACGGTATCAAACGCTCAAGAAGATGGCCTACGCATCCCCAAAGAAGTGCTAAATGAACTTCGGGCGCACCTTCGAATTGTCTACCCGGATCTTGCTGGGAAACCCATCTTGGGGACACGCATGTGCTGGTGGGTTCCCCCAAATTGTTTGTCTGTACTCCACTTCTCACTCCTATGAATGAGTCGCCAGGTATACCGATTCTCCCGATGGTGATTGGATTATCGGCGAAGTCCCTGGAGATCCAGGTATCATGTTGGCCACCGCAGGAAGCGGACATGCATTCAAGGTGAGAGCTCCACGGAAATGATGAAGGGAGTGTAAACTCACTCAAACGTCTTCGAAGTTTCTGCCCATCATAGGGAGCTTGGTTGCTGATGCTATACAGGGCAAGCTAGACGCACCAACAGTCACCAGATTTTCCGTCGCTCGTGAACGCACAGGCTTCGATGCATCAAGGTCAGGTCACCCGAAAGTGCTAGATCTTGGTCAACTGTGCACGAAGGAAGATTTGTTGTGATGTCCATGATAGATTACCAAGAAGAAAAAGAGTTAACGACAGCAGTGAATAATTGAGTAATATACATTTTGATGCGAGTGCTTGCTCAAGCACTCAGGCTCGACGGCCGACGAACTCCCTCCATGAACGGACTTCAGAAGGTATTCTGCCTTCGGTGTAAGGGCGAAGGCCTCCTTTAGGCATCTTTTTGGCGAGACTGTCCACCCAGAGTTGGGCGTTTCGGGGATTGTTCAGCAGAGGAAGGCCGAAGTCGACAGCATTTCTAGGGGATACGGAGTTTGAGTTTCGCAGCTCGGGTCATTCAAAGGGATGAGACTAACCGTCGAGCGACATAATCTTCGTCAGTAAAGCTTTCACCTCGGGCTCTGGCGAGGTTGATGACACATTGGATGTCATATTCATCGAACACTTCTCGTAGTAGTCGTTTGTCCTTCGTGGGGAAGAAGATTCGTTTTGCGGATACATAAGGCAGGTCGTTCAAGAATTCTTCGACGGCCGGAGAGGAACAGTAAAGTTTGAACCCAAGGTCAATCAACGTTTTGGCAACCGATTGCATTTCAGGCTGTGTAGTATCACCACCGATGAGGACCCCTGAACCAGCCCGAGGCACTTTGAATCCCGTGGTACTGAGCAGAGACGCCCAGTATGCTTCGTGGATGTCCTTGCCAAAGCTTGCAACTTCACCAGTGCTTGCCATTTCTGTGAGTGAGGGTGTAAGAGACGGTCGACAGCGTGAAATGGGTCAAACGTGCTTACCGACACCCAGGAAGGGGTCTGCACCTCCCAACCGAGTCCAAGAAAACTGAGAGACCTTGATGGAGACGTAGTCGCGAGGTTCACTCATCAAGTCCACAGGCTCGGGGACGTTCTCGCCCATGATAGCGGCGGTGGCAACATCGATGAAGTTATGACCAAGTACCTTAGATACGAAGGGAAAAGATCGGGAGGCACGGAGGTTACATTCAATAACCTTCAATGGAGACTCTTCACCCGCAACATCGCTAGGTTTCTTGATGATCTGCATATTGAAGGGGCCTGAGATCTCGAAAGCAGCGGCAACCTTCTCTGCAATAGTCTTCAACCGTTGCATATCGCTCTCCGATAACGAAAATGGCGGGAGGACCAAGGTGGCATCACCAGAATGAACGCCAGCATTCTCGACGTGTTCCGAAACAGCATGGATGAGGAGTTTGCCTTGGTATGCAACAGCGTCCACATCAATTTCTTGGGCGTTATCGATGAATTTGGTGATCACGACGGGGTGGAGAGGAGAGACGGATGCAGCGGCTGATAGCTTGTGCTCGAGATCGGCTTCTTCCCGAACGACGTTCATGGCGGCACCAGACAGGACATAAGATGGTCGGATAAGGACCGGATATCTGCAAAAATAGACTTTTAAGCCTGCTATCTACAGTAAGATGAGAAGGGACGTACCCAACCCTGCTGGCAAACTCCTTGGCAGCCTCGAGACTTGAAACTTCCGTCCATTCAGGTTGGTCGACGCCGATGCTGTCCAAGACGCTCGAGAACTTGTGTCGATCTTCGGCAGTATCGATTTTTTCAGGATCAGTACCAAGGACTTTCACACCCGTGTGCTTTAGTCTGAGCGCAATGTTCTGCGGTAGTTGACCTGGGTTTGTCAGTAAGAGACTGAGAAGCACCGACGAAAGGACTTACCTCCCATGCTAACAATAACACCTTGCGATTGTTCAAGCTCATAGATATCCATAACACGTTCGAAGCCTAACTCTTCGAAGTAAAGCCTGTCAGCCTCGTCGAAGTCGGTCGAGACAGTTTCAGGGTTATAGTTGATCATGATCGTGCGCTTGCCCATATCCCTGAGTTTCCTGGCAGACGTAACCGCGCACCAATCAAACTCGACACTGCTTCCAATACGGTATACACCGGACCCGAGGACCATAGTACCATGTTCATCGAAAGTGACGTCATGTTCAGATGCGTTGTAAGTGGTGTAGAGGTAATTGGTGTGAGCGGGGTATTCAGCAGCGAGGGTATCGATACGTTTGACGAAAGGAACGATGTTCAGCGTTTTACGAGCGGCTCGGACAGCGTCTTCAGTGGAATTGACGAGGTCCGCAATCTGGGAGTCTGCGAATCCCATACGTTTGGCGCGTTGCATGAGTTCATGCTCAATGTTCTCCAGGGCACCAGCCGCTTTGAGAGCATGGTGGGTTTGAACAATGTTGTCGATTTTGTATAGGAACCACTATCAAAACGGTGAGCTTCGGTAAGTGACGGAAGAACCAGGACACCAACCTTGTCAATCTTAGTCAAGTCGTGAACCTGGTCGACCGTGTAACTCTTGTTGTACATCGCGTAAGCGATGGCGAACAGCCTCATGTCCGTTGGCTTGCTCAGCGCCCTGTCCAAATCCTCAGGTTCCACATAAGCCTCGAAGCCCTTCCATCGAGGGTCAACTTGACGAATAGCCTTCTGCAAACTTTCTTCAAACGTGCGACCAATAGCCATGACTTCTCCAACACTCTTCATAGCAGAGCCAACCTCACGGTTGACCTGGGAAGAGAATTTAGCGAGGTCCCACTTCGGTATCTTCGTCACGATGTAATCCAGGGATGGTTCGAAGCACGCCGTCGTCGTTTTCGTCACTGCATTGGGCAATTCCGGCAAGGTATGACCGAGGGCAATCTTCGCTGCGGTGTAAGCAAGCGGGTATCCAGTGGCTTTAGATGCCAGGGCACTGGATCGACTCAGACTAAGGAGGAGGTTGGTGAAGCCATATATTCGAAAAGTGAAGAATCGCACCGGGCATTGACTTCAATGACGCAATATTCACGAGACGTGGGGTTCAAAGCGTATTGGATGTTACATTCGCCGACGACGCCCAGATGACGGATAACCTTGAGAGCAGCACTTCGAAGCATGTGGTATTCATCGTCCGGGAGAGTCTGGGATGGAGCAACGACGATAGAGTCACCAGTGTGCGTTCCTAGAGGATCGAAGTTTTCCATGTTACAACAGATGATCGTATTCTGCGGCGACGTGTCAGTAAGTTGTGGGGATGTGATGGAAGTAGCCTACATCTGCGGCGTCCCGAACAACTTCGTATTCCAACTCTTTCCAACCTTTCATACTGCGTTCGATCAGAACCTGAGGACTTAGACTGAGACTTTTGGCGGATAAGTCACGCAATTCATCAGGATCATTTGCGAAACCGGAGCCGAGACCACCGAGGGTGAATGCGGAGCGAAGAATGACAGGATAGCCAATGGTCTCAGCCGCTGCCAGAGCATCATTGACGGAAGACACAGCTGTGGACTGAGCAACAGGAATGTCGATTTCTGGAGAACGAAAAACTAAGTAAATCAGAAAAGAGTAAGGAAGCAATAAACAGACCTTTGAGAGCTTGTACAAACAGGTCCCGATCCTCAGATACCTCCAGCGTTTTGATAGGTGTGCCAAGAACTTGAACACCAAGTCGTTCCAGCACACCCATCTTGTCAAGCGCAATTCCGACATTGAGGGCACTTTGGCCACCAAATGTGAGCAGAATGCCATCCGGACGTTCCTTCTCGAGTACGTATGCGACGTAATCCGCGGTGATGGGCAAAAAGTAAACTTCAGAAGCCAACTGGTGGGATGTCTGCCATGTAGCGATATTCGGGTTAATGAGCACAGCTTGTACGCCTTCTTCGCTGAGCGCCTTGAGAGCTTGGGATCCGGAGTAGTCAAATTCCCCTGCCTGCCCGATGCTGAGACCGCCACTGCCGACGACGACGACCTTTTGTACATCTGGACGAGGGACTTTTGGGAGGACTCTGGCAGATATTTTTCGAGCAAGTTCAGAGGGGGAATTTAACACATGCTCGCCGTCCTTTGGCTGGTATGAGCCGACTGCTGGCGCGGCAACGGCTTGAAGAGGTCTGGTTGGCCTGATGTTGGAATGGCATGTGCTCACATGGAATGAGCGCGTGAAAGTCTTGAGCCTGGTCGCGCTCGTTGGCAGCGAGCTCTTCAACCGTACAAAGCTCATGGCCGAGCAGGCAAGGGAGGCAGCAGCCTGGTGAGAGTACAGAGTCAAGAAGAATCGAAGTTGCCTTCGGAGCCAGGAACTTTTTATGGGGCAGAATCGACGCTTGTATGTAAATTTTTGCCTTGGCCTATTATCGCCGATTACGTCATGTGATCGTGCGCGCTAGACGCCAGAAAGGCGCTCATCGCCACCACTACTTCCACGGTCACATACTAAGTACCACGTTCAGACCACAATGCACCATTACGTCCATGTACTCATTCATCGTCGCTCACCTTCAATGTCATGAGGCCTGCTTGAGGGGCACCTTCACAGTCGAGCCCAAACTCATCTCAAGCCATTTGTGTTATTTTTCAGCCTCAAGGGGTTCATTCCAATCAATCTCAAATGAGTCCAATCCATTCCTTGTGAGTTTTGGCTGTCCTTTGGCTGTAAACCATCCCCATCATCGGCATTGCTTCATTACAATTGTGCTGAATCAATGCATCTACATGCTTGTCCGCTTTAAATAACCATTGAACCATGTACGTACTCACGGACTTACTTGCAGTCAATTTCTCTGTGGTTATCAATACACCCCGATCGCTTGGGAGTCGTGGTACTTCTCGTGCGTAACGAGAACCCTTCCTATGATGCGGTCGCTGGTCTGCGTATAAGCTTCGAGTCTATCTCGCCGTTATATTTATCCTCATTGATGGTCCCGATGATTGACTCGGAACGACGGAAATTTCGCGGTGCTCGTACTTTCATCACCCTCCGCCTTGATGATGGCTAGACCAAGCGAGAAGAGCCTCCATCCTTCTGGCTCCATGCTATCAAGCTGTTTTTGAGTCTACGAATCTACCCAAAACAGTCCAGTCCCTGCTTCCTGTAGCTTGTGCGCCGAGTGTCATCTTGTGACGACCCAGTGTTCCTGTTGCAGGGGCGACCCCGCTCATCGTCGCTCGGAATCCCCACCCTACTGTGGGGTTCTGGGTCCAGAAACTTTGTATTGCATAGCCACGAATGACCATGTCATAATCCCTACGACGCGACTGGGTCATGGGTCGAAAGTCTCTGTCTTCCTCGATGAGCGGATCAGTATCACTCTTTATCTTCGTTGGATGAGATAGGCAAGCAACTGACGACCCTTATCTAGTGCACCGCTCGGCTCTCCACCCAAGGCGGGAACAAATCCCCGCAATCTTTCCGACGTTTGCCGCCTTATGATGCCACTAAAACATCACAGTGGAACGAAGAGAACCTAGGTGAACCCAAAGTTCAGGTACCGAGGCAAAGAGGTTTATCTACGAACTTGACTCAAAGTCATGGAAACCCATAGAACCGTCCTTTTTTGACAAGATGGCACCTCTCTTGATGATACTCTCCGGAATATCCTGTTCGGACGCTCTTGCCCTCCACTTGGACCGCTTGTCTGAAACGGAAGTATTCCCAGTAGACGCGACGGCCGCGGCATTTATGTTCTCTCCTCTCCATATTCAATGCTCTGGACAGTGCGAATTCAATCGGTCGTTGGGATCACATAGTTTCAAGGCACTATTCATTCGGACAATGCTTAACTTGCAAGGCTTGATCTCAACAACCTGCAGTCCATGATGTTTCACACGCACCAAGTTCTGGTCGCCTGACACAACCCACGCGCCGATCGACGGTCAACTCGTGTTAAACCCATGGACAGAGTGACTTACCACCTACTTCGAAATTCGTCGTTTACTCCCCCTACCACCGCCGTTTGCGCTTATCAAATCTGATATCATTGCACTTCTCGGGGTACTCCACGGTCTCTTGGTATCTGACAGAAGGTCTCGCGGATACTATCTACTTGAGCTGCTTTCGAGAAAGTCCTTATTATCTCCTTCAACCCGTTTATGATTGAGAGATGAGTCCCACGCTGATGCCAGACGTTCGCCGGTACCTCGGATGAACATGCCCTCGCCGGCATTACTTTGGGATATCCAACAAGGAGCGAATTCACCACATGCGAACCGTCCGTTCGACGAAAGGCTTATTTTCATGAAACTATATTATCCGCCGATGTGATGGCTTCGACACCTTGAAATACTCGCGCTCTTCTCGTCTCCCGGGCTTCAACACCTGTCCCTGTCCCGCCATGTCTAACCCCCTTCCCTCTCACGTCGACGATGCCGAGAAGGGCGTCATGCAACATGACGATCCCCTTTCTCTTTCATTGACGTTGGGCCCATCTGTACCATCACTGAATAGCGAACCATCACCGTCGGAGTCAGTGAAGGCATTGGCCATTCCAGAGAAGGCCCTCGAGAAGCGTACCAGTGTGGTGGTTGTCCCTGTCAACGATGCGCCAGCGAAGCCGAGACCGAAGCCTTCCTTCAAACGTGCCTCTCGCTGGATACGATTCCAACTGTGGTTCAATACCTATCGGTATCTATCATCATCATGTCTTTAGTGATTCGGTCTTCTAAACTAGCCACTCATCTAGCAAATTCTATACCTTTGTTGTCGCCATGAACTCTATTGGACTCTTGCTCACTATCATCGGTACATGGGAGTACCCACGACACTACACTGGTGCATTCATCCTCGGAAACCTACTCACGGCTATTCTAATGAGAAACGAATTATTTGGACGATTTCTGTATCTTATGGTCAATACCCTATTTGCCAAAGTCAGCACTACTGATCAGCATCCACTGTTGGATTTATCTGACCTTCCCTTAGTGGCCGCCTCTTTGGTTCCGTTTGGGTTGTACATCTGTTCTTCAGCATCTCGGAGGTATACACTCTGGATGCGCAACATCTGGATTCATGTGGCTGGTTTACCGCGTTACAATGCTTTTCATCGACCACCGAAACAACCATGATGCGGTGATGATCATGGGTGTCATTACCAACATCGCTGTCGCGATTTCCATTTGCTCTGCGTTCCCTTGGGTCCGTAATACTCACCACAAGTAAGCTTAGTTCCTTTGCTAACATGTTTAAATACTGACCATGGAATAAATAGTGTCTTCGAGCGTCATCATCGCTTCATTGGTTGGTAAGTATCGCGTGCTTCTGAGTTATCCTCAGCTTACCCCGCATGTAGGCTCGGTCTCGCATCTAGTACGTTCGAATCGGCTTCTGGAGATCATCGTATTCATTTTATCCAGCCTGGATATTTGTGGTACTTGGCGATAGCTACGACCTCGAAACACATTCCTGGAATCCCGATGGTATTCGTATTATCCGCCAACAAGATTTCTGGTTCGCACTGGGCATGACTATCTTGTGAATCCGATTTTCACCCATATTATCCACGCTTTTACTCACCATCCTCCCTAAATTTAGTGTAATAATCCCATGGCTCACCATTCGTGAAGTCCCCGTGGAGGTTGAAATCGTGAGTCTCTCTATTCTCGGACCGTTCATGGAACCTTCGCTCACCTATTTCCCCAGCCTTCGCCGAAAGTGGTAGTTATCCGCTTCCAAAGAGGGATGCAGCAGGGCTTGTTGGCGAGAATATCCCGAGGATCGATTATGGAGTACCACGCATTCGGAATCATTTCGTAGGTCTTTGTGCATGGCCACACGGTCTTTAACCGCTTAATCCGTATAATTCATGTAGGGAAGGAACACACTCACCCCACCATTATCTCATCTGTGGCGTTCAAGGTGATTTTACCCGCTCGCTTGTCGACAATCCCCCGACGCATCTCTGGACGCGACAAATGAAGGTGCGTCCGATCATAGCGAACGCGCTCTTTGACGCGCTTGCTTATTGAAATCATTCACTAGTTCGCTGGTGTCTCCAACACCTCTGTCCTGTACAAACGAGGTATCCGAGTATGTACCGGGACGGGGCTGGGCGCGGCCTTGTCTACATGCTTACAGGTCAGTCGTTGCCGCAATACATCGTCCCCAATTTAAACTGAGTATACATGTGCCTTGCCACTATCAATAGAGTCCTAATTGGTGAGGCCTTTCTCCGCTATGAACCTGTCATCTGACACTCACTATCAATTTCCTTGTGTCCTAGGTATCTCATCTGGATTGGCTCCGACCAAGAGAAGACGTTCGGTCCTACTATTTCTGGCTTCATCAAGAAGCACCTTGAGCCCGAAAATCGCGTAACTCTTTGGGATTCTCGGCAGCGAGGTAGGCGAACTCGCAACAATCAACTCGATGTATGCATTCTGAAAATTTCTTCAGGTGGGCGTCCGGACACGATGAAGCTGGTCAAGGAAGTGTACGCTTCATGGGGTGCCGAAGTGGTCTTCATCACGTCAAATATGCAAGGAAACACGGAAATAATGGAGGGGTGTAAGGCGGCTGGTATTCCCGCATTTGTACGTCCATGATCTTGTATATTCCGCCGTCTACATACTGACAACGACTTTAGGGAACGCTTTGGGATTTCTAAATTATAGAAGGCTTATAAAATATCATATTGTTATTGCTGCTTGATGCCATTTTGAAACCACATACCTACTTGCAAACTTTGTAGTAACAGCACTCACGTTCGAAGACGCCGTCTAATTACACAAATTACATATTCGATCCGAGAGTTTGAGATCGTCGGGCAGAGCTTAAGGCCGCACGGGACCAGAAGGAGCCGCAGGCGTCGTCGGAGACGGGGCACGGGAAGGCACAAAGATATTGTCACGGTACCATTGTAATTCTACCATCAAAACTGTTAGAAGTGTCGGTGACAAAAAATTCATCGGTTAACGAACCTTGTATTGATCCTTTGATATCGTCCAACGCTCTACCCGAAGGTGAGTGATAGGTGTTGCTCAACAAAATTCAAACGGATCAAAAAAAACTTACCTGTGTGACGTTTCCTTCTGCTTAGGCATAGMAAGACCGGGGTACCAACGGCGGGCAAGTTCCTAAGAATGATGTAGGTGGGACGGACATAAGGGGGAAGTAAATCTAGGCACAATACCTTGATAGAAGATACGTCTGGCGATCRCGTTAATCGAGACCGAGGAGTAAATCTGAAAGAAAATTGACTCACCAACGATGCTGCCATAGAATTGTCAGTGAATTCGCTCAGAATACGTCAAAAAGATWATAAGAACCGGTAATGTAGCCAATCAACGACTTCGGGCATCTCTTCAGCAAGGAAACCTTTGTCGGCATGAACAGAGTTCCCGGCCAAAACGCCTATCCGTTGTCTCGGAATCCACTTTTTCACATAGTCAAGTACGGCTTTTGAAACGAATTCGCGGGTATGTGGRGAATCTATGCAAGCCTGCGTGAGGCCTGACTGTGAMYATGACACAACACGCGTCGCGAGATTGTCAAACACTTGTMGTGAAGGGGAAAGGAAGAAYGGCGTACCGAGCCATGYTGTTTCGTRCACCATTCRTCCATTCTGTATGAGAAACATCARCACAACACGCTGCATCTTCCTGAACATGCGTTACCCGTCCAAAAGTTCTTTGTCTGTTTTGATCACATATTCAATCCCTTCATCGACCAATTCCAGGTTKCCGTTCGTTATCAGCACCTRTGTTGAAGCCATGTGAGCCACGAGYCMTGTTCCACGTCTACGGAACAAAAAAAGTGATCGCAACCAACCGCAATTTCRATGATCTTGTCTTTACGCGGATTCAATCCGGTCATTTCGCAATCTATCCACACCAGAGGTCCGGCATAGAAGTCAAGAGGTCTCTGAAGCGACGACATCTTGGATTTCGAACGCGACGCTTGCTTGAACGGGAAAATTCCGGGGNTGCGACGGAGAGGTGTGAGGACGCGAAGCATGTAATGGGCGCTTGCRTGCGTTCCGCCACCACTACCACTTTCATGGAGGTAAACGTCCTGGAWTTTGGCAAGGCCYTGTTGAATGATCCGTAGGTTTTTCTGAASTCGCTAGAGGYTTGCTGAGCTCACGGATCAYAAAATYTAGGTCGTCCGTGGAGATCTTACCTGGGGACCTTGATTCATGGGCTCTACTTCCGAACACACCATTCTTGCTCATCGACGGCAATCTAGGCATACCTCAGAAGCCTCTCYACGGGYTGTATATCCTTGCCATCTCTATGTTCACCTCTTCCCGTCGTGAGATGCAAAAAGATGCTGAGGACCTGAATCGACTGACAGCCGTGCTTCTGCTGGCCAATYCAGCACAYCAAACGGCCGCGAACTACAGGAAACGCATGATCATTCAAGGATCGCTTTCTGCGCGAAAAGAACTTGCGTTCYTAGGGCGTTTGCAAGCCAACAAGTCCCATGCCAAGGAATCTATCCTTTGGTCACATCGACAATGGCTGTTGAGGCACTTGGGCCTCACAACTTCAGGGGAAAGCGACACTCTTGACGTATTTCGGARCGAATTCGCCATAATCTATCGAGCAGCCGAAATATACCCTCGCAAYTATTACGCTTGGAAYCATTGGYGGTTCTGCATCGATRCCCTCGTCACTCATCTCTCGGAACCTCARTCCGATACATTTGCGCAGGTACTACTTGAGCAGTATCACCAGCTCACCCGRTGGCTAGAGCAACAYGTCTCCGACTATTCTGCCGCTCACCATCTCGCTGGCTTGGTGTCCCTGATTCAGACGTTCTCTACGCCTRCRCACGATCTCCCYGCTCAGATCAATCCCCAGGCAGCTTTCGAGTTTGCRATGTCTCTTTCGACCTTTTTCTCGTCGCATGTGACCCTACGAATGTTTGTYGAGACTCTCATTAARATAGAGTTGGATGAGGGTAGAAAGAATCAAATGAGGATCCGCTTTGGTGAACTSGTARAATCTATACAGCTTGATCCGTAAACATGTATGTGATATAGATCTATCTTCAATAATTCGATACGATTGCGACTGGGGWTGATAGATAATCTGCGCGCTGTATGACTCCTCAACAGCCCCCTCGCCCCTGTGTCCGCAGWARGAAGCGCTGTCCTTGTTTCTTCGTGCCTCCATCGCTCATGGAATGCAAGAATTGCGAATTGAAGCAACGCCGCTTCTATTGCGAGAATTGTCTACGAACACAGCAAGTACACTTGTTCCTTTTCGAGTAGCCAAGAACGGAAATCTGAATTGTGTTCAAAGTCTTAGAGAGCGCCGCTCACMAATCCAGCACTTTACCTTAGATCGGGATGAGCAAGTCGCAAGAGCATCGAGAGCATTGGAGACAGTRGATGCACACCGTACGCTCCGTGCAAACCTAGCTCTCTGTCAGAGCAGACTGGAGGAGGTGCAGAGTGGATTATCGAAGCTGAGGAAGGACAATGAGAGGAGTTAGTCATTCAGCCACTGCAAAAGTACATCGTCCTCTGAACAGACATTCTTCTAGAACGTGAACGCCTCCGGACTCTTCGCGAGTCGCTCGCTACCCGTAGACGCACCCTTTCCGTCGCAAAGCTCCCCCATCCCAATTGGCAGCCCTCTTCCGCGATTACATCTACCACAAGAGAATATCAGGAGTTGCTCTCGCTATCGGCATCGTTGGCTCGCGCACGCTCAGGGTTAGTCCAAGAACTAGTCGAGGTTTTTAACATAGTAGAAGTCGGTGGTCGCCCACCAATTGGAGGGAAGGCTGGAACGAAAGGRGAGTGGACAGTGGGTGATCTTATCTTGCCAGTACCTGGTGACATTCGAAGTGAGCACTAGTTTTCATGGTATACTATTGCATGAGCTAATATATAACGCGCAGGATACCCACCCGACCATATCAACGCCGTGATCACTCATACGATCCATTTCTCGTCCTTATTGACGTTCTATCTTGGAATCAAACTACCCTTTGAAATCACTTGGACGGGGAAAAAGCTAGGTGTAGGTCAACCGTGTATTGGTGCAGGAAAGGGAGGCGAGTCAGGAGGATGGGCCAAGTATGCTGCCTACCTCTCTTCTTAACCTTTCTCGGCACTCACTATTTACTTAGATGGCACACGAAGCACCCTTTACATCTATCTTCAGCCTCCCCGGCATCTAATTCGCCATCTTCAAATTCTACATCTCCTCTCAGTTCATTTATAAACACATCCTCTCTCGCCGACTCAATTCTTGGAGCGGAAGAACCAGATACACATGCATCCTTCACAACCGCGTTCGCAATGCTTATATACAACGTTTGCTATCTGGCTCATACGCAAGGGGTTGATGTCCCTCTCAGTCAAGCCGGTGATGTCTTGAGTACTCTTTGGAGTGTTTGTTGTAGCCCCGAGCTAGGAAGGTAAGTAATCCCTTCCATGGTAGAAGACTGCCCTTCATCGGCTCTGTAGGCGATCCCATGAAACACATCCACTGCTTCCACCCCCAACCCCACCCACCTTCCCCCTTGATTTCGCTCAGTTGTTGCAGGCAACTACGGCAAACCCATCATCAAAATCTCGACGATCTCGCACTGGCTCCACTTCGCGCAAGTCGTCGGACACACGGATTAAACGCCGGCAAAGTAAAATCATAGAAGAAGATGGTTGGGATGTAGTAGAAGAAGACCACTTTTCATAGATGTTCTCGTCTGGTAGTAGGAAAGTAAAGTATGCAAAAACAAATACAGCGTTGGTGCTAATGGTAATACAAAGCAACGATCGTGACTACCAACTATGACTATGGTTGGCTCATAGACATCTTCAACTTCTTCCCTGCCTTTTCGGGATTCGACTCATCGTCAACCACTGAAGATCTCGTGCGCTTGACACCGCGGATTGAATGTCTTGATTTACGCCGACCCTTTTGCGGCTTTTCCTCATCACTGCCGTCAGATTCCTCTTCGTCTAGAGGCGTGTAGGTAGCATCCATACGTTTATTGCGTCGCGCAGCCTTGAGAGGCCTTCGCTTTGCAGGGACGGTAATCTCGGTGTCTAAGATACTGTTGGGAGCGTCGGTGTCCACGATTGACTTGTGCCGTTTAGGATTCTCATCCTCAGCATCCGTGAGACGGCCAATGGATGAGGAAATCGACACCGAGCCAATGTCAGAGCCAAGTGGTTTTCTCGTGGCCGAAGAAGTTGAACTTGATATCGAGGAATGTGTGACAGAAGCTGGAGGGCGTGCTGAAACGGCGGAGTCAAGGGATGGTCGTCGAATATGCGAGGAACCTGGGGTATCATTTTCACGTGCCACAATTTTGCTCAGGGCCGTTTTCTGGGGTAGAGTCCGCGTCCGTTCTTCGATCGGAGGCAGGTAGTATACTTCCTGCTCTCGAAGTAGATCGACTCCAACCAGTTGGCGCAGGGTCCCCACGAGATCGAGATTGAAATCTAATTCATTGACAGGCGTCATGTGCTTACTGTCTTCAACAGTTGCATCGCCGTGATCTTGTATTTCCTCTTCCTCCATCAATTCTCTGTCCAAAAGCGAGCAGCCCGGAACAAGGAAGGAGACTCGCGGGCCGCCTTCTTCACGAGGGAGGCTGATGCGGTGGAAACGGCAATTAGACCGGGTCCGCGGGGATGACATACTGAAGGACAGAGTACGCTGGGGCTTGGAGGGCGAGCCAGCTTTAGGTGGGAGGGTCCTACCAGGCAGTTGGGACAGGCCGGAACCATTGGCGTGGTCATTGGGAAAGTAAGGATGCAGTGGTTTGGGTATTTTTGAATGAGAATGAGCCAGAAAGAGAGGAGGAGGGATGGAGACGATGGGTTCTATTGACGGCTTTGTCTGCCTGGCTAACGTTGGTGAGGGTTGGGAGAATGTGTCACTGCCTCCAGACGCTACGGAAGAGGAGCGAGACAATGGTCGGTTGCTTAGTTGGACACGCACATCGTCCAAATCGCGTGCTTTGCCCTTGCCCTTGTCTCGGCCGTTAATGTATGATATTGGAGTGGGGGGTGAAGGCTGCCTCTGCTTGACGGATGTAGGAGAAGTGTTTGAATTGGCGACAAGACGCTTTCGCTTTAAAGAATTCGTTGCGTCCTCAAGGTTGGCGGGAGGCGAAGGTATCTTTTTCTCCCTAGGAGAACTGGGTGAAGGCATCGGCGGCACAGAAGCGGACTCAGGGACGAAGTCATGCCTATGGAGAGATGAGAGAAAGTATTTGGGTTACAACGCGTGAGTCTTACCTTTTCTCGCCCGTTGACTTGAGCGGTGTGCGGCTTAGAGCGTCTTCGATCTGGTCAGGTTCAGGTGATAACTTCAACGGCTCTGATTCATGCGAGGTAGGTGGATCGTCTTCATCAACAGCAGACAGTTGTGTCTCAACTTCTAACAGATCCGGGATATCCGGGCTTGCAGAGGAATATTCGGGGTCTTCTTCACCATCAGCATTGTTATCATGGGTAACACCGTGCATAATTCCATTCGCCTTGGTTGGCGTTAGTGTTGGTGTTGATTGTACCTCATCAGTCACCTCGTTATCGACGGGGTATTCGAGGTCGACGTTGACCGCACTGCTGATTCTGGGAAGTGAGATATCGCTCGCAGTATCGCCAACTATCTCGATCTTGTTGGAGTTGGAAGATATGGACAAATCGGTTTCATCCTTGTCGGAACCAGAAGGCAGGTCGACTACAAGAGGGGTCACAGTATCGTCAAGTGATGAAGCATCAGCGGGACCGTTCTGCGACAATGAAATTATTGCTTGTGGCTCATCAGCCGTTTGCAACTCTCTTGGAGATATGTCGATGGACAGGTCCTGTTCTTCGGTATCCTGAATAAAGGGATCTCCTGAGTGGATCAGCGATGGCGCGGAAGCAACAGGGAGTTCGAGGGATGATTGTGGGATGGGTGATATCGAAGAGGTGGCGTGGTCAATGGCAAGGGAAGCTGAAGCATCAAGGTCTTCCATGGATTGATCCTGGAGTTCAGATGCCAAGTCGATGGGCTGAACCTCTCTAGCATCGTCGATGGCTTGCAGAAATAATTCTTGATGAGTTTCCTCCGAAGCTTGAGACGGCGATGCAGAGTTCTCCGGCGTTGTGGAGGCATCGAGACCCTGAGACACCTCTGTTGTGTAAGCGTCGGAACCTTGTAGGACGACAACGGGACTACAGTCCGTAGGTTGAGCAACTAAGTTAGGGAGATCGATAGATAGATGTTGAGTGTCAACGGAGTCGTCTGGATTTGACATATCTACGTCGTGCAACTCCACTGTTAGTTGGGTGGTCGTAGCGGTGTCAGGGGCAGGAGTAGGAGAGGGTAGCGGGGTGTTCGATGAGTCCACTTGACCAACGAAGTCTGATCCGAGAGATGTTATTGGCTGAATTGATGTTTCTTCAACGATAGGTTCCGGGGATAAGGGAGGAGTATTCACTTGTCTTTGAAATTCTGTGGTCGTGAGGTCTTCCTGAGGCAACTTAGCCTCACCACTCTGAATGTCTTGGTCGACGGGGACCTCTGATATTGGGAAACCAGCAATAACTTCCTCCTCGTCTTCGGTAGCCGTTGGAATAAGCGAAGCTTCATGAGGTTGTTCAGACTCGGAAGTTAAGTCGGTGACATCGCGGACTAGCTCTGCCTGTAGAAGAAACACGGAAGTCAGACTTATAGTGGCCGAGAAACCGCACATACTACAGACCTCGACTATGAAATGATTCTCAGCGGAGACTCCCTCTGATCCACTTGCCAAATTCACACTAATGTCAGCAGTGATGTCCAACGTCGCAGGTGCGGAGATGACCCCCGTTTCAATGACATCCCTTTCTGACGACTCTAGAAGTATATCTGAATAAGGGATGTCAGGGATATTAATTCCTGCATTTGCAACAAAGGCGGAAAGTGTTTCGAGGATTTGATCGGGACCAAAAATGACATCATGTTGAATATCTTCGGGAGGTGTGGGGAGCATGTCAAATTGAGTCGAGCGTACGTCCTGGGGGACGTCTGCTATCTGGACGGGAGCTAGACTCGAGTGGACATCGGCTTCGTGGAAATCGGGGGATACCACCGAGTGGTCCGGTTCAGCACTTTCAGCAGAAAGTGGGATGGGTTCATGTTCTTGGACAGCGATCGGCATCTACGTCGCAATGCTGGTTATGAATAACGAAGCAAAAGACGGATGGAAACATACCTCAGAATCAACATATTGTGTATCCACATCGTCTCCATCCTGTTCAAGGTCCAATCCATGCCCAATAGGTGTGGACTGTGCTTCATGGGGGGTAACGACACCAGGCGTCAGGAATGCTACGTCGTCCCCATCCTCCCCGAGAAGATGAGCTGCTGAGCGCGGGGTAGCTCCGTCTGGAACACGTAGGAAGTCTCCACCAGAGTAGAAATCTTCGGCGTACATCTGGGGCCCAGCCCAGGGATCCGGTAACTGTGGCACTTGGTCTGCAATACGACTTGTAGCTCGTGGAGGAAATACTGCGAAAGTAAGTTAGGTTAGATATACAACAAGGGAGTCATTTCAAGGACGTACCTTCGTCCCCTTCGTCCTCTTCAGGCTGAATATCAGAATCATCGTCGACTGCAATGACTTCAATGGACTCGTCGTCATCGTCAGCTTCATCGCCTTCTACATACTCTGAACGCTCCGGTTGACGCATGGAACTGAGTGGTGACTGAGCCTCGCCATCAGAGAAACCTTCCTCTTCAGATCCCTCCTCTATCTCTTCGTCCTCTTCGTCCTCCTCTTGGTAGTGGTAAGATGGCCCCACAGGGCTGCTCCGTCGACGGTCTGAGTCTGAGTCTGAGTCTGAGTCAACCACCACTACATCCACTGGACCAGCGAAAGGCGGCGCATTTCCATCGTCCTCCTCTTCTGCTTCTTCCTCACTACCGTAAACCTCTTCATCCGACTCTAGCACCTCATCATCTTGATAATGTGTCACTGTATCCTGGAGAACCTCTTCCGGAGCTTCTTCATCCCAATGCTCAACGCTAACCTCACGGCCAACCTCAAGCTCATCGGCCTCGTCCTCATCGTCGTGAGCAATTTGACCCTCATCCTCATTTGGGAGCAGCTCAATATCAGACGAGCCCGAGACATCTGATTCATCTTCCGAGTCCACGGAAAGAGCTCGTTCCTTTCCTTTACCATTTGAGATGTGGCGACGCGCTTTGATTTCGGCGAAAGAGTCTTCCACTCCATCCCAGTCACTCTGTTCCTCGGCCGAGGGAGACACAGAGTGAGTCTCTGGAGTTTCAGCAGATGATGAAGCCAGATGTAGCTGCGGCGTTGGCTCCTCCTCTTGTCCCAAAGCACGACGAATGGAGCCTTTAAGGTTACCGATCCACGCGTCAAACTCGTTTTGTGGAAAGCGGTCGTAAGGGTTATGCATTGGAGCCTTGAGCTTCTTGTCACCATAGACGACACTGCTGCTGGGTAATTTCGAACGAGTCAAGAAGCTTGAAGTCGAATACGGCGTGGGATGTGGGGGAGCCGGGGCCTTGAAATGCGAGGGTGTCGAGAAGCCGTCAGAAGTCATGTTAGTAGCCGCGTGAAAGGGAAAGTTTGAAGTGGGGTAGGGACGCCCGACGCAAGCCCGGGGACGGACAGAAATTAGTCGAGGATGTGGATGAAGAAGAAATGGCCACTGAATTATTGATTCCTCGCGAAACTCACGTGATCTAGTGGCGCCAGGGGCTTTTAGACAATGATTGATCATTGAGTTGTCTCAGCAGCTTCGACTTACCATTGTCCTGCAACTTTCAGCTCCCAATATTCTTCAATGAATCCTTGTCCGATATCGTACAATCTAACTAACATCACTATCTTCAACCTCCATATCACGTAGCTGCGGCTCAAACGACTGCCTAATGCGCGCATTGATATCAGCCCCAAAGATATAGTTATGAGGCGGGTAATCTTCTCGTATGTGGCACAGAGGTATCGCGATA
This sequence comes from Pleurotus djamor, assembly GCA_029747585.1. Taxonomy (NCBI): domain Eukaryota; kingdom Fungi; phylum Basidiomycota; class Agaricomycetes; order Agaricales; family Pleurotaceae; genus Pleurotus; species Pleurotus djamor. The sequence goes on from JAPEVF010000050.1 coordinate 101,400, forward strand.
GCGATCCCCATCTCCTGCGCCTCCTCTTGACTAATCTTCATCGACCGACGAATGAGCTCCGAGCAGCCTTGAATGAACCAATGAGGTATCTTGTATCGTTGTGCATTGACAATCCGTTCGGTAGGTGTTAGGCTAATTTCTTTCTTCGACAACGCTTCGATAGCTTCTTTCCGAAGCTCAGAGAAGCTCCATAACGTCGCAAGCTTCAAAGCAGACCACCAGGCATCGCCCGATATAGATGCTGTCGAGGATCTCCTAGAACAACCTCAGCGTCAATTGGTTATCATGAGTGCGACCGATAAGGCCGTACGGAGGGTATACGACTGAGAGAAAGTTCTTGAAATCATGTTTGGAAATGCCCGAGAGGTGGATAGGACTAGCATCTGAGTCGCCTTCCGCAACATTATCACCGCGTGGGAGTGAAAACATGGATCGGAAGAGCTCTGAATATGTTTCGAAGTAAACTCGAGGCACGCGGAACAACCGATTCTCGACCTTGGTGACGCACCATGAGTACTATCTCAAGCACGAGTGGATGACGGCTGCTCTTACCAGGAAGACGGCGGTATCCCAGTAAAAGTCCTCATCGCGTTCTACGGGAGGGGCGTTCATGGACGTATCAGTAACAAGACCGCTTTGAGGAGGCGCTGATGTAGTTGGAATTGGACCAATAAAACCAGTACTCGGTGGGCGTAGAACTGGAGCGATCCGCGGCGACAAAGAAGGAACACCAGCCATTTCTCGAAGGTTGTAATGCAAGGAGGCCAAAGAGCTCAGAGACAATTTTGTAGGACTCCCACCGACGTCACAACAAACAAGAGCAAGTCTAATATTTACCTCGTTCCCAAAGCAAGTTGACGAATAATACCAGTACATTAAATAGTCCGTGGATGCAGAAGTAGGATGCTCAACTAAATGGAAGAGTGTAGTGTTCCTGAAGCGTCTATGAGGAGGGGGAGGGGGTACACAAGTAACAAAACATAAAACAAGGATAATAGATCAATAATGAGTATACAATAACACACCACAGAAACCCTTTCATCAGTGCGTAAGATTAGTATCCCCTGTGCGCGCCCCTACCCGCCATGTTCATATTACTAGGCTGACGCTGATGAGATTGATGCGACTGCTGAGACTGGGAATACGAAGGATGCTGCTGATGCGAAAGCGAAGACGACGGTATTGTTCGGTGCCCAGGAGGGGGTGTCTGGGTTCTTGGATCAACAGGCGGTTGTTGATAATACATCTGTGGTGTTCCAGAACGANGGGGGATACTGTTGTTGTGCTTCATAGTAGCCAGGGGCGTCCGCCAAGCTCGTATAACTCGGTGCCTGACTGCGCGCATCGACTCCCATCATGGTCGTACGATGTGTTGGTGCTTCTCGGTACACTGGTCCTTCTTGATACATTGTAGGGGGAGAAGTGAGGCTGACGTCCGAGGCGTAGAACGAACTCCTACTGGCTCCTGGATGGTAAACTCCGGTTTGCCCAGGAGCGAGAAGAGGCTCATGATCGGTGGGGATTCGAGACAATTCAATGTCTTGAGGGCCTCCAAAGCCGCCATTAGGTCCATGTGCAAGGTAACGATCATACGCCGCTCCACCGAGTTTGGGTTCGCTCGTGTTTGCATAGTATGTCGAGTTCGAAGCTTGTAGGGTGGATGCGCCGTCGTTAAGCATGTTGAATGACGATATGGATTTCGTATCCCAATCCAGTTCACCACGATCACGTTGGTACAATGCTGGATCGTACTCGAGATCACGCTGGAGTAGAAAGGTGAGAAAGAAGTTCATCGGTATCTCGAGAGGAAAAAACAGCGTACCTGGTCAATGGCAGCAATCTTGATACCTTCAACAAGGTGAGTTGCCATCTTCTGTCCACCGTATTCGCCAAGAGTTGCTTCATCCTTTCCGCCAATCTTTCCTTGATAAACCTCATTCAACAAAGGCATCATCTTAGCATGCAACATGGGAGTGAACAAGTCCGTATGAAGAGCTGGATGTCCAAATCGCTTTTCAAGACGATTGCTCTTGTTATCAGCCCGCTCGGAGTGGACCTTGGCCAGACGAAGTTCTTCCTCGGTAGGGTGGAAGTAACGGAAGTCACGGTCGAAGGTTCGGTTGATGTATATCTTGAATGCCAGAAGAAAGAGGACGGGTGGACAGGTGGCTACCCATCGGAAGGAACTGAAACCAAATTGAAGGCCAATGGCTAGATTGGCATGTAGACGTGAGCTTCAGAAAAGAAAGGAGCGGTAAAGTACATACTGAGGATCATCAACAGTTGCATCAGGACACCATTGACAAGGAGACGATTAATGATGACGTTCCATATCCGCTACCATTGAAGATCAGCCATCTAAGCGACGAAAGAATGAGCGAGACAACTTACTCCGCCGGTTTCAACCTTCGACACGAACACAAACATGAGTTGGTATTTGTATACCCAAGAGGATATCCAAAACACAACTGCAGCGGCAACCGGGACCAGAGGGGAGAGGGGAGAGAACACAAGACCAACAGCACCCATGAAGAGCTATTACGGAGAAGGTTCGTATTTAAGTTAGTCGCTGGTTAGGTGGATATACTCACAATGTTGGAGCTAAGACAGCATTAAGCTATTGGTCGTAACGATTGACGACGAAGGGACTCACTAGTAAACGGCATACTCAAATTCAGGGGGTTGGGTCCACTCTCTGATGTCTCGAGGAGTTCGACCAAACAAGCTAATATCACCAGTTAGCCGCTTGTCTGGACGAACAGTCGTCAGCACTACGTACCGTGTCTTGATCGAGATCCACACCAAATTGATGATCTGGGCAAGATCGAAGATCGCAAGGAAACCACGTAACCTGAAAGACATTTTAGCGCTTGAAAAGGACACCAAATGATATTGCCAACGGGAAGAAGGTCAGCCAATAAGGTGCTTGATCGATATATGTCGAGTTGATCGTGCTGGGCAACGCTGAAAGACATTTAGCAAGAGTTTAGGTTGGCAAACGTAACAGACATACTGTGCAAGTTGGCCATGATTTCGGCGAAACTTTTCTTGCCAACCTGAAGGACGATCTGCTTCACCGAATCTGGCACACCAATAAGCTTGATACAGGATCAAAAGTAGGAAAGACGCTTACTGAAGATGACACCAATCAATGTGAAGATCACCAACTGAGAGATGATCAAGAAGGCGAAATAGCGCGCAACCACAGCGCGATCAAGTCTTGAATGAGTGAGTGCGCCCATATATCGAGTTAATCGACGCATGATGATGGGTAGGAAGAACCCAAACAAAGCTGACACGGCCGGAGGAAGGACACCAGAAACAATGGAGAAGGTAGTGTCAGAAGATTTGCGCCATTCGTCGAGGAAGCCCACATATGCCGTCAACTAGTCACTATGGTGAGTTCAAGAGTATATAACGACACATCATCACTCACAGCAGTCAAGTTAGCAAGTGCAGAGATGATCAACAGGGGAACCGTGTTGAAGAAGCAAACAAGGGCTAGCCAGAGGAAGCCGACAAACCGCTTTCTAGCCAGTTCGCCATCTGATTTGTTCATGTTCTCCCAAATCTGATGCAACAATCAGTAGGGGACGCTGAGACAGATGAAAAACGCACGATGTCTTTTGGGTTTGGAGCCAGAGTAATGTCTGTCTTCTTCGGATGCTTATCTCGGAGTAGATGGGCCACGATGTGTGCATAGGGTACAGCGGCCATTGAAGCAAAGCCGTAGTTCTCAGCTTTGTTCGTGTCAATTTGAGCACGATATTCTTCGATAGCAGCCTCGGTACGCTTAAGCTTGGCCCTGAGTAACGTCGCAAGTGTGAGACTTCTTCATGAGCGAGGAATGTGGGTCACATACGTGTAGAAGTCTATGGCATCCCTCTGGGTACCACCAAGACCACAGCAACCCCCTACGCGTAAAGTAGGCCTTTTCTTGCCGATCCTTCCTCCCTTCAAGTACTTCACAAGCACCTTCTCTAATTCCCGCACTGTTTCGTTGTGGTAGTCAATGAGCTCCGGCAATTTTCCGACTTTACGACCAATGTGGACACTGGTAGTGGGATACGGGACCTTGACGGTTTCGAAGATGGCTTTGATGCCTTCGTCACTTTGATATTTCTTGGGGACGTGCATGATGGCCAGGGTTCGAGCATAGAAGGATTGGAGATACTCTGGTGAGCGAAACCACGCGTGCCGGAGACGAACCATTTCACGCCAGTGATAGTATGAGAAGCCGATTATGAGTAACGTGATGAGGTATGAAACGGTGACATGAGCGTAGAGCATGTCCCCTTTAACATTGCGAATGGAAAGCATGCTAAGGGCATCGCGCCTCTTGGGGGGCACATTCCGTAGGTTGTAGATGATGTTGATGGGAATCAAGACGGCACAAGAGAGGCAGGCGACTGCGGTGAAAAGCCAACGCATCAACCTCAGAAAACGGAGAAAAGTGACCGCGTCCAGCCCAATCTTCTCTACCAGCTCTGGTTCTTTCGTATGCAGCAGCGGTGGCAACCATCCGAGTATGGAGTCTGATATTTTGGGGGGGCGGCTTGTTTCCTACGTGGTATTTGACCTTGGGTTCGTAAATAATCTTGTTCTTTGGTCGCAGAACGTTGAAGGCGAAAATCGTGACTGCAGATATTAGGGACATAAGCACTACTTGGGAACCGACAGCAGCGGGCGCCAGCGTCCGCGAGTCGGTATTGAAAATTTGATTTCCTGCTGCATCGAGGTCAGCCATGGAGGAGGAGGAGGGGAAGAAGGAGCGTGGAGGGGGTTGGAGTTGGAAACCAAAAGAGAGTGTGACAATGGAGAAGTGTGTGTGAAACCAAAAATCATTGAATGATCACTCATGCATGTGCCGTTATTCGGCCTTGTGCTCAATTTTGGCTGAATTCCGAGGTTGCTATGCACTATAGACACAATAATCCATTGCATTACAATAAAATCAATAGATCATGTTGGCAAATATCTATTCTAAAACCAACTCCCAATAAAGCTCTTCAGCCTCTCCGAAAATCCTCCACTTCCACTCTTATCCTTCGGCGGTGGAGGGGTGGCTTTGGGTTTCCTTTCCCGTTTACGAGGCTGCCCAGCCGAGTCACCGCGTGAAGATGCTGAGCTGGCTCGCAAACTCTCTGACGCTTTCATCAGAGCTTCAGGGCTCAAGCCGAACGTATGGTCTGTCGAAGGCCGTAGCTTTGTCGCCGTCCGTGAGGCAGGTCTGGGGATCGGGGATGCATGGGCATTCGCAGGAGTTTCAACGGGGGACGAGTCTGGAAGGGGATTGTCAGCGATCTCCGAAGGTAGGTTTTCCCACTCTGTAGGTTTTGGTGGTCGAGTGTCGTTGGCATTGGAAGCGGGGGGAATAGGCGTTGTGTCTGTATGCGAGGAAGCCTGTTGTGGAGGTGACTCTGCAGGAGGCGTAGAAGGTGTAGCAGGGGCAGGAGGAGTCACCGAGGACACCTCAAATGGATTCGGTGCCTCAGTGAACTCGCTCCATTTCCGGAGCAGCCGTCTCATCCGAAGATGATCGTGTGTTGAAGCTCCATATTCCAGCGAAGAACCCTTCTGAATGGGCTGTAGGGGATAGAATCCACCCCAATTAAGCATGGAACGTCCAGCAGCCTCCTTGGTTCCTCGCTTCATGCCAAATTGAACGGCGGATGGCGTGTAAAACTCCCTCCCTGAGCAAGCAAGTCAGCAACGCGGTTAAACTATAGAAAGTGCGCGTGCACGAAGAAGGTACATACGGCCATGATGGAGGGTAACCTGGATCATCCTCTGCTTTTTCGTGTCCTTTGCGCTTTCCTCACTCGTGGCAGCATCCAGGATATTCCCAAACTCTGGTATATCACTGCTGACATCCTTCGGGGAGAGGAAACCCTGGATGTCGGATAGTGAAGGTCCCCCCGGCTGTGCTTCCAAAGTGTCCTCTCTGGGTGCCGGAATGGTGATGGTACCACCAGCCTGAGGTATGCGTGTCCGTGATTCGGCAGAGTTGAAGACTAGATAGATGCGACCGTTATACTGGTTGAAGGACGTATATTCCTGTCGCGGTCATATATGGTAAATATAGCCATGCAAGCGTAGATGATTGAATAGCTCACCCGGGTAAACGAGAACTCGCGTATTGTGCCATATCTCTGTTCAATAGCGCGTATGACGGCGAACGCGTCGACCATCGAGGTCAGTTTTCCCCCAACAACAGCCAAAGCCGAGCAATTCCGCATTGCGTCGGTCTTGGGGTCATTCGAGGTCTCTTCCACAGAAGCTTCCGGTATAGGTTCACCCTCGGCATTTGCGGCTAGCGCAGCGGCTGTAGAATTTGCGCGAGATGAGACATAGCGATGAGGCCTACATCGAGGGAGAGCACGGGCAAAATGAGCTTGAGTACGCAACATTTGACCTCACGCGGGAAGTTGGGTGGAAGAAAAAGTGTTTCCGGAGGAAGTCCCCGGCGCTCTAAGGTTAGGGTTGCATTATTGCATTCTCATGCCTCTTCCTCCTCCAACCCCAGGTCGGTTCGCTGCCTACCAGACTGCACTCAAGGCCATTTCGGCGCGCACTGGGACGCCATTATCGTCGCTCGTCGTCTCATTTGGCATCTTACACGAGTTGACCGCGGTTCTTCCAATTGTCGGTCTATTTTACGCATCTCGGTCGTTTGGCGTTGGTGAACAGCTAGTTAACGCGGTGACTACTGCGTCCTCTTCACAAGGCAACTTAGCGGGCGACATAAACAAGCCGAATTGGATTGCTGAACGGGGACAGGTATGGATTGAGGAGGGTGAACACTGGGCAGTTCGCATTGGACGGCGATACGGGTGGTTTGGCTTTGAGAAACGGACAAAGGACGACTACTCGGAGGCTATGTACGAAGAGGATGTTAGAGCCGTCAGAAGTCATCTTGCTGGGGATATCGCAAACGTTGTCGTTGCCTATGCCTCCACGAAGGTCAGCGTTGGCCTCCATCTTCCTATGGACCCTCCCCCCTCGTTCGCATACTGACCCAAATGCTCTCTTAGGCATTACTGCCGCTGAGGATTGGAGCTTCAGTATACCTTGCGCCAGGATTCGCGCGTGCCGTAGTTGACCCATGTAAACGCTTGATATTGCAACCCTTCCGTAGAAGAAATGTATGATGCCACGGTCGCTCAAGATATCGCGAAAAGGCTATCCGTCGTATGCGATAGAGGCAGCTTATCGACAGACGTATCCCGTTCGTCGATGGTTGGTCCAAATCCAACTCATGCATCACGAATTCGATCACGCACACAACGTCCACATACAAGCGCTCGTTGACGACTCTCCAACATGCCACCATGGGCAAGCTTCATCTGAAGCGCACTCCTGAAGAAGAAGCCGAAAGACAACTTCGCAAGAGGCGCAAGAAAGAGAAACGCGAGGGGAAGAAGCGTCAGTATCACTCCGCCCAAGAACATCCACCTCCTCGACGCAAATGGGCCTCGGACGACGATGACGATGCTACCGACGTATATGGCCCGGAGCCACCTTCTACGTCCAACGGGGGTGTCAAAGACGCACACGTACACCCTTTCCAGCCCGATTACGATGAAATCCGTGCACGATTAGAAGAGGAACAGTTCCGCGAGAAGATGTTCAGTGCGTTCGATGAGGACGAACGGTTGGATTCGCTCGAGGCAAACTTCAACGACTACAATCATATACCAGATCGATGGCAAGACAATCGGACAGGACCTCGTAGGAGATTAAACGTCGACGAGGACGAGTTCTTACAAATGAATCCTCAACACATGGATGATGAAGAGTATGCCGAATGGGTGCGGTTGGGGATGTATAGGAAGACCCACCGAGATGAATACGAGGAGAAGCAGAAGGAGAAGGCTAGGAAGAAGGAGAGGAAGGAGAAGGAGAAGGCAGCGAAGGAAGAGTCAGCTCGGTTGGAGAAGGAACTGGACATAGAAAGATCGAGGCGGAGGCAGGAGAAGGAGAGCTTGCATCTGCAAGCTGCGAAGGAGTTGTACGAAAGCAAGTGGGCCGCGTTACTGCGTCGCGACGGTGGGGGCGATGAAGAACTTGGTTTCGAAGATATACCATGGCCTCTGCTTGCCGCTTATCCCAAGGCAAAGAAACAGAAACGACGCGATGCCGGGGAGTCCCCGGCTATCAACTTGCAAGACGATTTCACTGCAGATGCTGTGGCCAAGTTCGTACTGCCCTCGTCTGACGCCTCTGACTCTGAAAAGGGACGGAAAGAAAAGTTGCGAGACACGATGCTTCGATTCCATCCGGATAAATTTGAAGGTCGGATTATGGCTCGCGTGAGGGAAGTAGATAAACTTCGAGTTAGGGAAGCAGTCGGACAAGTAGCTAGATTGCTGAACGATCTTATGGGGGACAAATGATCACGATCACTACTAGCTACACACTTATTATAACTCGCGTCTCAGGACTTTGTCCTTGACCACCTAGGTGGAGAAGTCCAAGGACAACTGGAAGGAAGATCGGGCCATATTGGCGGTGACGTTAGGCTGAGGAAGGAGGTCAGCTATATCCATTCGCAAAGAAACCATGGACTGGGCTTACTCCTTGCAACGAGGCGACACACCCTTGTGGACACGTTAAACAATGACTAGAGGCAATAACGAGATAAACTTACCGACGATGACTGGGGAAGTTGGGATGCGGTTAATGCGAAACACAGCGCACCCTGCAATCTGTTGGGTACCAGTGATGTCTGCATCCTTGGGCTAAAGACCGTTGGTGAACATCAACAAACCGATAGAAACATCGTAGCACATACGCTGCGGGCCATGCGCATGCGGCAGGCACCATTCTCGACCACACCGGTCTGCTTGAGGTTCATCCTAGTCCAGTCTTGCTGATACTCTGCATTGTGGGAGAAGGCGCCATTTCCTCCGTTGTTGAACATGGAGAAGGTTTGCTTGAATTCGATTGCATCTAAGGAAGAGATGAGTATCGTGAAAAGAGAGCGGTGTGTTGAACGAGGCATACACTTGAACTCGTTTTCGTCTTGCCCGTTCTGTCCAGAACTAGGGAGTTGCGCAGTACCAGTCAACAGGTTGGGGACTATAGAGAGGTCTAAGACTTCCCAAGGCCCCGCAGCCTGATTGACGACGCAGCCCCCATCGCTGACGATAACGACGTAGACCATGCCACCGCTAGCGGTGAAGTTCGGGTCGGAAGGTTGGGCACCAGTGACATAGACATAGACTTGAGCAGTCCAGTTCACGTTCGCGTACTCTTTCCCACTACCATCGGCGGGGAGGAGAGAATCTTTGAGCATGGTAACGTCTTGGCTATGAAGAAGGACGAGAACATGAGTAACAATGCTGGGAGAAGGACGAGAGAGTCCCTACTATTTGAAGTAAGACGTTCCAACGGGGGGGAACAAGGTTGTTGACGTATCGGCTAGACATTGTGCTGTAAGGTGTAGAAGTTGAAAGTGTTTGTGTAGCAGAACTTTGAAGCGATGCTGAAGAAAACGAAAGACAAGACGATGGGGTTTATATAGGCTCAGTGTATGGATATCATGAGAACGGTGGCCCCAAAAGCATTGAGTCGATGCTTCGGTTTGGAATGCGAAGGGATAGGACATTCTGGTACCATTCAATTGAATGCCGGCCGGCATACCAGGAGCAATGCTTTCATCCATGATGCTTTCGTGTAGTGGCCCTGATCGAAGTTCCAAAGTGAGAGTTGCGACAGAAATAGCGAGACGGCAGTGATTCAGCACCGATGTGCATAGTCGCGATTGTCGATGAGGAGACTCTTTTTCAGAGAAAAACACTAGTAGAAGGGAAGCCAGTACGACTACTTCCGCGCCTGATTTGTGGTATCGAGAAACAGTATCGTGTTGTGAGCAAGAGTAGGAAAGGAATTGACTCTGAGGCTTTTCGCTGGATAGTGAAAACTCTCATCCAGCGGTGAGCATGAGAAACGTTTCTTGCATCGCGCGGGATTGCTGGAGCACCGAAGGTCAGAGTTATGTTTGACGAAGTTGGAACCTGAAGAAGCCAGCGAACAGAATTCACTGACATTTCGGTGGCGAGCAGGTTCAAGTAATTAGCCGATTCATACATGAGCGGGAGCCGGCCAGTGCGGGGCCCATAGACCAGATTTCTTATTTGCATGTGTTTGATACAGTGGACTACGGCGGTCCCACACTCACAGTCAACACCGACTAATCGACATCACCTCCCTCAAGACATCCGGCAACGACTCGAACGGCGACAAAAATGGGCTCTACAAGGTGAGAAACCGATTCTCCAGCGTATTCTGCGAAGGATTCTGTGTCGATGGTGTGGAGAAATGGATTGGGTGGGCTGGATTGGCTTGGGGCACTTTGGATGACGCTTGCTGGATGATGATGGATATACGAAACTTTTGCTGGTCTCGCTTTCGTCTTTCGCCTGGACACTATCTCTTTCGAACCCAATACTCATCCAAGATGTCGCACAGACTATACTCCAAGGGCCGTGTTTTGGGACACAAGCGGGCTAAGCGCAACTCTCGTCCCAACACCTCTCTCATCCAAATCGAGGGTGTTGCCACCAAGGAAGATGCCCAATTCTACCTCGGAAAGGTGTGTTCACGCAGGCGCTCTGTCTCTCAAGGACCAATATTGATGGCGTGCGATGTAGCGTATCGCCTACGTTTACAAGGCGAAGAAGGAGGTTCAGGGCTCGAAGATTCGTGTTATCTGGGGGTGAGCTGCGCTCGTCCAGCTTTCGTGTCTTGAATACTTATGTCGATCTTGCTAGACGCGTAACACGGCCACACGGAAACTCTGGTGTCGTCAAATCAAAATTCCGATCCAACCTTCCTCCCCATGCCTTCGGCGCCAACGTTCGTGTGGTAGGTCATAGATCGACTATTCTCGCCGACCTCTACTCATTAGCATTACCAGATGCTTTACCCCTCGAACATCTGAGCTACTCCTTTGAGCGTATATTAGTATGCCCACCCATTGCCCACCCATTATGTCGCAATATACATATTCGCATGCCCTATGCTGTTCCTTACAAACCAGCAATACAATACTGAACATCCAAGTTCTTTCAAATTCTCAAACTTTACCTCGTCGTCTCTTGCTAGGTTGACTGTATATTGTACATATGTTCACGAAGTCCTACCACTGGCCAGGACCGGTTACATGATCCGTTCCATGTTCCGGGACGGCCTACAATGTGAATTCGTAGAGTTTTTGGTGGACGGAAGTCTCCTAAGTCCTAACCACTTTGCTTTCCTCCTCCTACGACTCAAATATGTTATCTTCCCAAAGTCTCCGTCTCTCTACACGCTCATGTGCCCGAGTTGCTCGTCAGGCAACAGGCGCTCGATACGCCTCCGGTATGAACCTGTTCTCCGAGCCCCTACATACCTTGCTTACCCACAATGATCAGGCCTCGTCAAATTTAACAAGGAGGTACGCTGACTATCTTTGCTAGGAACCCTATTCTCAAATTCAACTACACTAGGACCCTTTGAACCTGGAGTCTCTTCTAACTGAGGAGGAAATTGCTATCCGGTAAGTCCGACGCGTTCAGACTAGTCTTGCGCAGATCCCTCATCTTCCCAAGTGACACTGCGCGCGAATATTGTCAAGTGAGCAACACCCGTAGCCTCCGTTACCCATGACCATCCTAACCTTTTGTGTAGGAGAAGTTGCTTCCCCGCGTTCTCCACCAATGGCGCACAGAAGGTACGCTTCCATGGGTCGATGACATACCTCTCGGCTAAATGTTCTCATCAGAGTGGGATGGAGACATTCTCAAGGAGATGGGCTCTCTAGGCTTGCTTGGGCCAACGATCTCTGGGTATGGCTGCGCGGGAGCTAGCTATGTCGCTTATGGTCTCATTGCTCGTGAAGTCGAACGGTCAGTTTAACCCTTTCGCTCCAGTTCTACTCAACCCATTCGGCTTGCTTCCCCGGCTCCCCTTTACAGTATTGACTCGGGATATCGCTCCACTGCCTCTGTCCAGTCATCCTTGGTTATGCATCCTATCAATGAGTTTGGAACGGATGCTCAGAAAGAGAAGTTCCTACCTAGGTTGGGTGAGTGGCAACAGTATATCTCGGTAACTCGTGGAATTGACTTCATAATATCTCATAGCCAAGGGAGAGCTTGTCGGAGCCTTCGTAAGTTCTCACTACCGCCCAAGACCTCGTTCACCTTGAACCTTTACATGGATTAGGGTCTAACGGAACCCAACCACGGCTCCGACCCAGCGGGTATGGAGACTGTTGCTGAAGAGGTCGATGGTGGCTTCGTCATCAACGGTAGCAAGACTTGGATCACCAACGCGCCAGCTGCGTACGTAACGTCTCTGAAATTTATCAAACACGAATTTTAACAGTCTTGGACTGGCCTTTCGTCTGCAGAGATGTTTTCGTGGTTTGGGCTCGTTGCAAGTGGGATAACAGAGTCCGTGGATTCCTCCTCGAAAAGGTGATACTGACTCCACTCTTAATGTCTCTTAGCTAACATCTAACATGTGCTGCATCGTACTAGGGAATGAAAGGGCTCACTGCTCCTCCTATCAAAAACAAAGTCGCCCTCCGTGTGTCTACCACTGGTTCAATCTTCATGGACAACGTCCGCGTCTCTCACGACGCTCTGCTCCCCAAATCCAACGGCCTCAGCTCCGCATTTTCCTGTCTGAACTCCGCACGGTACGTTTCAATCTACACCCTTTACCCCTTGACGTCTTCTCATCCCATTTCGTCTCACGTAGATACGGTATCTCCTGGGGTGTCATGGGCTCCCTCGAAGACTGTATCAACAGAACACGCGACTACGCCTTAGAGCGTCATCAATTCAAACGCACCCTCGCTTCCTTCCAGCTCGTCCAAAAGAAACTCGTCGACGCGCAAACTGAAGTTTCTCTTGGCCTGTTGGCTAGTTTACAAGTTGGGCGGTTGAAGGATGCTGGTCAACTCGCTCCTGAAATGATCAGTATGGTGAAGAGGAATAACTGCGGGAAGGCCCTTCAACATTCGAGGATAGTGCTTGATATTTTGGGTGGAAATGCTGCCGCTGATGAGTACGTGCTTTTCCTTGATGCGTTCTGTCGATTTTGACCGGGCCACTAGGTACCACGTCGGTCGACATGTCGCTAACCTTCAAGTCACCAATACGTATGAAGGTAGGCATATTCATCGATTTAAATTGCTTCTTTTGACGCTGAACCACTCTTCCATCTCAGGGACTAACGATATCCACGCACTCATCTTGGGCAAAGCAATGACCGATATACAAGCGTTTGCTAATTAATGATACTATGAACCGATCATAGAAGCCTCAATACAAGACTTCAATAATAAAATTTAAACAGATTGCATATCAGCGACCGAACGAGTAAGGAGGCTTCCAGGGCGAGTCGTCATGCATACGCAAGGATGATATTAGGCGATTCCCAAGGGACTCCCACAATTGGTTCGGTTGCCATGAACTCTGCGATCCTTGGTTGCACTGTCATTTCGGCTGGAGAGCAAAGCGAACGCCTCCGTGACTTCTTGCTCTCCGCGTCGACGGTTGACATGTGGGCAGGCTATTCGAGTAAGCGCACCACAAACCTGATATGGCCAGCCCTCAACCAAAGTATGGTGATGGTAAGTCGAGTCCGATGGGCTGTGCCTTGACAGCGTCGGCGAACGGCCTTAATCCCCTCGCATGCCCGGTTTTCTTCTGATCTCTCGGGATTGTCTTGGGATGTCTATCTCCTTGAGATGATCTTGAGGTTGATTAGCACAAAACATAGGCGACGCACGTTGGCATGCGAAACGGGCCTTGTAAGATTAGGCGTCTGATGGATGAATCTCTCCAAGGTTTGTCGACTGATTGGAAAATCGATGGAGACGCACGCTGATTCAGTTGACCCCCTCTCAAAGGCAGTTTGACACAACCTTTGGCCATCTAAGGCAGTGACCCACCTGTTCATCATTGTGTTACAGGGGGAAAGATGCCACCGGTTGAGAGAGTAACACTTCTATTCAATGGCACTTTGCCTCTTTTCAAGTGAAGCGGTATGGAGAGAAGTGCTGACGGCTGTCCTGTATCCGGTTCTGCAGCGCTCGAGAAGAGAAGTACTTGAAGCTTGATGCATGATGTCTTACACTGCATCCGTTGAATGTGCGATTTCTGCGGGATATGGCAGACTCTGAACTTATCGCGAATGGTTGGTAGGAAAAACACCAAGATGCCAAGTTTATGAACGAACTTCCAACAGTTGGGATTTGATACAATTTATTCCATCAGCAAAGTGGAAACTTTGAGATAGTAGTCACGGCAGAAACGGTTGAGGTAGAAACGTCGGCGCTAGAAGACGTGAGCATGAGACTGACTCATTTATGTGCATGACTAGCATCGTGGGAATGGTGGATATCTCATAAATGCGATTGACCGTCCGAGAGCGCATGGCTTAGCGATCCGTTTCTTCTCCCCACCAACTGCGTCCTGCGCGCCTCAGGCGTCCTCCAGATCGTCAGCCATGTCGGCCCCGGAGTACTCGCCCAGCGACTTCACGAACCCGCCAGACTATTCCTTCCCTACTCATCGCCTAACTCGGACCCTGCGAGATTCTCAGAAGACTCCTGTCGTCTTTGTGGCCTGTGGCTCGTTCAGCCCTGTCACCTATCTGCACATGAGAATGTTCGAGATGGCGAGGGACTACGTCCGGCACAATACCGACTTCGAGATCATTGGAGGTTATCTCAGTCCTGTCAGTGACCAGTACAAGAAACCCGGTCTGCTGAACGCACACCACCGGTGAGTAATGCGATGCGGTTTTAGAAGGACTAGGAACTATGGAATCGCCTTTTTCTGCAACGGCGATGCGTGCGGCACGATAACATTGTCCGCGGCAATCGTCTATCCGGGTCTTGCATAAATTAGGCAACCCCTTCCGGAAGGCTTGACCACCAGACACGCATATAATCGCCTTTTCTCGTTCTTCATATACGTTAGAATTTCATTGCTGATGCCTTTTTTCCTCGTAGAGTGGGCATGTGTAACCTTGCTGCTCAGGAGTCTTCCTCCTGGATCATGGTGGACAGCTGGGAAGCATATCAATCTTACCAGAGAACTGCGGTGGTACTCGATCATTTTGACTATGAAATCAACCAAGTCATGGGCGGGGTGCACACCAGCGATGGCGAGCATCGCAATGTACGGATTATGCTTCTCGCAGGATCAGACCTTATCGGGACCATGAGCGAGCCTGGGGTTTGGAGTTACAACGACGTATGAGTTCCACATGATCTCTTCGTGTTCTCCCTCCCTTATGCGCACGAAAAATTAGCTCGACCACATCTTGGGAAAGTACGGTACCTTCATCATCGAACGCGCAGGCTCGGCCATGGATCAAGCTACCGATAGTCTCGCAAGATGGCGTCATAATATCTACATGGTTCCTCAGCTCATCCAAAATGATGTTTCCAGCACGAAGGTATTTGTCACCTCGATCATTTATGTGACAGCGTTTTCAAATGTAGAGTAGGTCCGCTTGTTCCTCCGCAGGGGTCTATCCGTCCGGTACCTGTTGCCCTCTGCTGTGGTCGATTACATAGAGGAGCATGGGTTATATCAAGATGAAGCTTTGTCTCACTCGAACTCAAGCTCAAATGATCGAGACAGAGATAAGAGCAAGGAAACAGCACGACCCAAGGTTGACTCTTCCGCCAGTCGGAACTCCGTTCAAGCATAGCCCTGACATCGTGAGTTTTCTCTCCATTGAGGGCACGGTAGGGTTCATTCATATCCCACAGGTTCAATGAAAATATGTTTATAGTATACTATATTGGCCTTTAGCCTATTGTCGGCAGGACACTCTACTGTAACACTTGTCCATCGCTTCTATTCGGGAAATCGCACATCACTAGACCTTCGCATTTGCTGGCGACCTGAGGTGACATGCTAAGAATTGCGACACCCCGACTTTGTAGGGACCCTCAAGTTCACCTCTCCGTCAGGCATGGCGGTTACGTGAGTACTGCTAGCTGTCTGACTTCGCGATCTTCCGAGTAACTCGACCCCTGCCGTTGAGAGCGTGCAACGCATCCTGCAGCTGTATGCAAATGGAAACGTCGACTCAACGCTGTGAATGAACATGACAAGAGCGCACTCCTTCGTTGTATTTAGGTCAGAAAGTTGAAACTGGTCGCGTCGTCTGTTTTCCGCTTCACTAATTTCATGTCTACTACGAAGGCATCCTCTTCTAGTCTTACTCTACACGGCAACGCTGGCGCCGATACAGCAGAGAACATCGAAGAAAGGAAGGCCATGTAAGGATCGCCTCCCTAATTTCGCCTCCCTTGTCATTAATTGGCCTATCCCAACAGACGTCAAGTTGACTTTCGTCTAGTACCTATCCTCAGTCTCCTCTTCGCCATCACCACCCTCGACGATGCCAATTTTGGTCTTGCTTTCGTGGCAGGGATGGACTCTGATCTGGTGCGTCCTACCACTTTCGTTAAAATTAGCCCCTTCATAACCTTGAGGCCAGCAACTCACCGTGAGCAATCGGTACAGCTTGGTGTCCAGTCTGTATTCTTTCAGCTATCCCGTTGGGTGCGTTATCTTTTGGAAATCTACAGTTGCCTTTTTTCTTGACTTTTGTTTCGTCGGCACTTGCACTTTTAGAGAAATACTAGGACTCTTTTTCATTCCTCTCCTTGGACCCCGCTTATTGATCACCCTGTGTATGGTCATTTGGGGCTCAATACAAGTGGGCATGGGGTTCATCACTGACTGGAGATATATGGCCCTATGTAGAGCCCTGCTTGGCTTCGTGGAAGTCAGTAGAGGTGCCTGATGAGTTTCCCTCAGAGTCGCTCTTAATTTACTCCTCTAGGGACCCGTCTACCCCGCGATCATCTTCCTGATCAGTGCTTGGTATGTCTTCAATCAACTGAGTACCGAGAACTTCCTGATTTCCTTTGGCTAGGTATACGAAGTACGAGGTTCAGCGTCGGTAAATCTTTATTGGGACCTTCAAACTACTTCACAGCTATAAACACCTCAATCTACAGGGTAGCCGCACTAAGTGCCGTGGGCTACATTTCGATGGCATTTGGCCCGATTTTGGCATTCGCTTTGGTTCGTCTTGATGGTGCGAGGGCATTGCGTGGTTGGTCTTGGATATTTGTGAGTTTGATCAGTACCAGATACGATTCAATACGCTGCTCAAATGTAATGTGCAGGTAGTTGAAGGAGCCCTTACCGCTGGTTGTGGTGTCCTGGCTTTGATAGTCGTCCCCGGATTCCCACAAGAGAATACATTCCTGACCGCATCCCAAACGAAACTCGTTCTCAAGCGCATTGCTACTGACTCGATACCAGACAAAGGAACTCTCAAAACAATCCTCCATGATCTCAAAGACTGGGTCCTTTGGGCGCATGGGTTCATGCTCTTCTGTTCCTTCGTGCCTAGTATAGCTATGATGTGAGCACATTTAGTCTCGCCTCGTTTATCTGATACTCGGCGGGATTTACACAGCGTTCAACCTAGATTCTTTTTGCCAGTCATTCTATCCGGGATGGGGTGGTCGGGAACGCGTTCATTACTGATGGTCAGTACCTCGACCATCTTCATCGTTGGTTGATACTAACGACGTATTCAGAGCGCCCCTCCTTACTTATTTGCGGTGAGTTGTATAGAAAAATCTTTCGCTCAATGCTGACATGCTTTCAGTCGATCTCTGCCGTGTTGATTGGCTGGTGGTCGGATAAACAGCAAATGCGTGCACCGTTTATCGCTGGACAAGGGATCATGTCTCTAGTTGGACTCATCATGACCGCGTTTGCGCACTCTAGCGTTGTGAGGTATCTAGGTGCATTCTTCTTCCACGAGTCCTGTTCTATCCTGCGTGCTTACTGATTTACCTTCACAGGCATTTTCCTTCTCGTCGCAGGGTCAACGGGCTCTCTCCCGTCCATAATGGCTTATGTACGTCGCAATCTTTGACATTTCCTGCCCATTTCCTACTAACCGTCTTGTAACTTTAGTCTACAAATAACGCATGCACATATTCCAAAAGAGCGACTTCATTAGTTCTGACCGTGGCCTTAGGAAGTATAGGCGGCGTTGCTACCGTCAACCTCTTCCAGGAGAAGGATGCACCCCATTACCTGCCTGGGCTGTGCTTTGCTATTGGGTGCCAAGGACTACTCTTAATACTCCTGCTTCTCACGACGATACACTATCGACGCATGAACAATTCAGTCCGTTCAGGAAAGGTGGATAACATCGAGGGTCAGCCAGGGTTCTTGTACACACTTTGACCATAGAACGTGTTTGTGACGCGGTCTATTTAGTATCTTCATCGATGACGAGCGGATAATTTCTCCTTATCTTCGCGTCAACTATAATAGGTGTATTTATCCTCCCAATACCCTATGCACCAGTACCTTATATTTCTGTGTTTTGCCTAGAATTGATTTCGTTCGCCGTCGACCTGAAGCTTAAGCGCCCCAAGCGCTAATTAGGCCCAGCTGCGGCGCTTTCTTTCGAGTCAGGCCTCCTAGGCCTCAGAACTCACTTGGAACTCACCATTATCGTTGCTCTGGTCGATGTACTCCACTCGAGGGACTGTCGATAATGTCACCACTTGAACCTTGAAGCCCCAATCTTCTTTTTCGATCGGTGCACGACCGCGGTTCGCTCACACGGCCACTGGAAGTTTCTGTGCAGCAACCCCCTTGCTTGGCGGACTCCAAAGGCCAAATCAGCACGGAAAAGAACGAAAGTGTATCTACCGCAACACTGAGAAATGAAGAGTGACCCCACAAGTCTTCTGGAACTTGTAAGGCAACGATACGTTGCCCATACTTCTGTATGGACGAACCCAGACTTATATGGGTCGCCGTTTTCTAAAGGACTCGGATCGACTATCATCCTCAATGAGGCTGGTTTCCACCCTACAGCGGTGATGCGTCCCGACACCATAACATTATCCGGCGTGGCAACTGTTCTTCCAGGTCTTGCTTAAATGAAGCTCCCCTTCCGGCACGCTTGCCCACTTACCTGCCTCCCTAACACTTCTCGATCCCTCTGATATCGAGAAAGTCAATAGGCGGGGTGCATAATATTCCGGGTGATGGCAAATGCTTCTCGCAGGATCAGACCTCATCAGGACCATGCGCGAGCCGGGGTCCTGGAGTTTCCCCAACGTATCAGGTCCACATGATCTCCCCGTGTTCACTCCCTCCCTTATGCGCGCAACAAATCAGCTCGACCACGTCCTTGACCAGTGCGGTACCTTCGTCATCGGTCAACCGCGTATCAAACTACCGACAATCTTGCAAGTTGACGTCATCATGTCTGCATCGTCCCCAGTTCGTTAACGGAATGATGTTTCAAGTACATACGAAGGTATTTGTCACTGCCACTCGATCTTTCATGGCAGCGTATTCAAATACGGAGTATGTTCATTTATTCCTCCGCAGGAGTCGATCCATGCGGTACCTATCCACCGCAGTGGGATACATCGAGGAGCATGGGTTATACCAGGACGAAGCTCTGTCTCACTCGAACTCAAATTCAAACGATCGAGAAGGAGACAAGAGTAAGGAAGCAGCGCGTTCTAAGACCGACTCCCCTGCCAGCCGGAGCGTGGCACAAACATAGTGTTGAAAACGTGAGTTCCCTCCCAATACAGATAGCACCGCATTTCATTCTTGTCTCAAGTTCAAATGAAAATATCATCATAGTATACTATATTTGCCTTTAGCCTATCGTTGGCAGGACACTACCGTTACACTTTTCCATCGCTTCTGTTCGAGAAATCATGCACATCACTAGACTTTCACACTCGCTGGCGACACGCTGACAACATCAATTTGACTCTGCAGGGGCCCTCAAGTTGATTCCCTTCCCCTCTGTTCAAAGGCAAATTAACTGGTAAGTGCTGGCGATTGGTTGATCTCACTATGACCCCAGCAACTCGTCACCGTGTCACCTACTGTTGATTCAAACGTGCATATGCATACGCATATCAAAACGTCCATTCAACGTTGGCAAAGGACATGTTGAATTGTTTAAAACACACCCCTTCGACATATATAGACCGAAAGACGGAAACTGGTGGTGACATCTTATTTTCGCTTCAACAATTTCATGTCTCCGTCTGACGCTACTACGGAGTCATCCTCTTCCACTCTCACTGTGCATGGTGATGCTGGCGTCGATGCAGCGAAGACTTGCGAGGAAAGGAGGACCATGTAGGGGTTGCCCACCCATTTGCTCCTCTCCTCGTCATTAAATTGATCCATCTCAATAGGCGACTAATTGACCTTCGTCTGGTACCCATCCTCAGTCTCCTTTATTCCGTCAACACCCTCGACGATGCGAATTTCGGTCTGGCTTTTGTTGCCGGCATGGACTCCGACCTTGTACGTCCTGCGATTCTGTTATGTCAAGCTGCCCTCCCTCATAACCTAGAGGTTAGAAACTCACCGTAGGTAATCGGTACAGCTTGGTAGCTAGTCTGTACTCTTTCCACTATCCCATTGGGTGCGTCATCTCTCGGAAACTTGCAGCTTCTTTTTCCTTGAAGTTTTGTTTTGTTGGCTGCACGTTTAGAGAAATCCTAGGCCTCCCGTTGATTCCTCTCCTTGGGCCCCGCTTACTGCTCACCTTGTGTTTGCTGTCTTGGGGATCAATACAATTGAGCATGGGTTTCATCACCCATTGGAGATACCTGGCCTTATGTCGGGCCCTGCTTGGCCTTGTGAGGGTCAGTGGAGATGTCTGATTAGTTTCCTCAGTCCTAATTTATCACTCTCAAGGGTCCAGTCTACCCCTCGATCGTCTTCTTAATCAGTGCTTGGTTTGTCTTCATTCGACTCTTTACCCCAAAAAAACTTCGTGACCTTCCTTTCACTAGGTATACAAAGTACGAGGTCCAGCGCCGGTAACCCCTTATCAAGACTTTCAGCTATTTCAGAGCTATAAAGGTCCCATTTTACAGGGTAGCCGCATTGAGTGCCGTGGGTTTCATCTCGATGGCATTTGGCCCGATTTTGGCCTACGCTTTGGTCCGTCTTGACGGCGTGAGAGGAATCCGTGGATGGTCTTGGATCTTTGTGAGTTGATCATCATGCGACTCAATATGCCGCTCAAACCTACGGTACAGATAGTTGAGGGAGCCCTTACTGCCGCTTGTGGTGTCTTAGCCTTCATAATCGTCCCCGGATTCCCACAAGCGAATACCTTCCTCACTACTTCTCAAACAAATTTTGTTCTCAAGCGCCTCGATGCCGTCTCGATACCGGACAGAATAACGCCCAAATTGATCATCCATAATCTCAAGGATTGGGTCCTTTGGGCGCATGGGTTTATGTTCTTCTGTTCACTCGTACCTGCCATAGCTATGCTGTGAGTACATTCGGTCTGACCTCGTTTGCTCCATACGAAGAGGTATTTACAAACCGTTCGAGGAGTTAGGTTCTTTATGCCGGTCATTCTCTCCGGGATGGGATGGTCGGGAGCGCGTTCATTACTGATGGTACGTCCTGCGATCGTCTTCGCCAGAGGTTGATACTAACCTCGCACTCAGAGTGCCCCTCCATACCTATTTGCGGTGCGCCGTATATCCGAATGTTCTTCATACATGTGCTCATGTACATTCAGTCGATCTCTGCCTTATTGATTGGCTGGTGGTCAGATAAACGGCAAATGCGTTCACCTTTTATCGCTGGACAAGGGATCATGTCCCTGATTGGGCTCATCATGACCGCATTTGCGCAGTCTAGCGTTGTGAGGTATCTAGGTACACTGTCCTTCACCGGGTTTCACTCTATTCTGCGTGTTTAATGTTGTCTTCATAGGCATTTTCCTTCTCGTCGCAGGGTCGACGGGTTCCATCCCGTCCATAATGGCTTATGCATGTCACAATCTTCGACATTCCTTGTTCGTTTAACTAATACCATCTTATGCCCTTAGTCTGCAAACAATTCCTGCGCATATTCCAAAAGGGCGACCTCATTGGTTCTAACTACTGCCTTGGGCAGTATAGGCGGCGTTGCTACCGTCAACCTCTTTCGCGAGAAGGACGCACCCCATTATCTGCCTGGGCTATGCTTCGCTATTGGCTGTCAAGGACTACTTTTAATACTCCTGCTTCTTACGACCATATACTATCGACGCATGAACAATTCAGTCCGCTCTGGAAAGGTGGATAACATTGAGGGCCAGCCAGGGTTCTTGTACACAATTTGACCAGTTCGTGAAGCGGTCCTAGCTATCTAATATCTTCATTGATGACGAGCGGATAATTTCTCCTTATATTCGAGTCAACTATACCATGCGTATTTCTTATCCTATCACGATATGTACCAATATCTTAAATGTTCCATGGTCTCCGATCCCAATGCTCATACTTTGCCTGTACATACATACCTCAGAGCTTGTCGGGCCAACCGGAGCGGCGTAAGCGCTCAGGTGCCTAAGCCTTTTGCTTACTTCCCTCCGTCTATTCAAGTGGGCTTGGACACACCCCAGGCTTATGCTCTGTGTGATTGCCTTCTCTTGCAAGTACACACACGCTGGGTGCGGCTCGATGACATTGTCCTGCTGGGTCAATTAGGAAAACCCTTCCGGCAAGCTTGTCGCATCCAAGTCGCACCAGAATTACTTACCTACCTGCCATGCGCCTGGCTTGCCTTAGCCTTTCAGAGTGGGCATGTGCAACCTCTCCGCCCAAGAGTCTTCTTCCTGGATCATGGTGGATGGCTGGGAAGCATATCCGTCTTACCAGAGAACTGCTGTGGTACTCTATCATTTTGACTCCAAAATCAACCCAGTCATAGGTGCATACGAGTGAGGGCGGCGAGCCTCGCAACGTTCGAATCACCCTTCTTGCAGGATCGGGCTTCATAGGGACCATGAGCATGCCAAGAGTCTGGAGTTTCCCTGACGCAAGAGTCCTAACAGATCTCTTCGTGTTCCCTTATGCGCAGTTGAGATTGTCCAAACGTGGAGCACGCCTGTCTGTTCCTCCGCAGCCGCCTACCCGTGCAGTACGTTTTCCCTTGGTCGATTACATCGAGGGAGTGACATGGCTCATACTAGGTTGAAGCTCTATCGCACTCAAACTCAAACTCAAACGATCGAGAAAGAGACGAGGAACGAAGTGGCGCGTTCCGCCAGTCTGAGTACAGCTTGAGCACAATGCTGGATATGTGAGTTCCCTCTCCAATGCGAGCGTAGCTCTGTTTAAATTCTGCTCCTAGGTTCAATGATGATTATTCGCATACTAGGATGCCCTTTAGCCTGTTGTGGGCAGCACACCGTTGTTACTAATTTCCAGCGCTTCTATTCGGGAAACCACACAAACTACTAGACTCACATCTGTTGGCGATACGCTAAGGACGCCATCCACCTGACTTTTCGCGCTGCCCTACGACATGCAGTGTATGACTAGTGAGTGCTCTAAGCTGTTGACTTCGATTTGATCACAGTAACTCGTTCCTTACCATTGGGAGAGTGCAACGCGTCTCGCAGTCATTCAACGCCTCAGCGTTGGGGGTGGACACAACCAAGTTTGTAATGTCCACCTTTCAAAGCACATGGCCATAATGGGTATATAGACCGGAGAACAAGAACGAGTAGTATCATCCTGTTTCCACACCCAAGGAAGTTCATGAACGCTACGACTGAAGCTACGACGGTGGCCTCCTCTTCCAGTCTGACCCTGCACGGTGTTGCTAGCGTCGACACAGCAGAGTCCATTGAAGAGAAGAGGACTATGTAAGGATCACCTATTTGGCCCAAATCCGAGCCCCCTGCTTAGTCGATCCCAACAGGCTACGGGTCGACTTGCGTTTGATACCTGTCCTCGGTCTTATCTTTGCCGTTACCGCCCTTGACCGTACCAATTTTGGTCTCGCCTTCGCCGCGGGAATGGGCTTCGATCTGGTACGTTATGTCGCTTCTATAAAAATTCGTCGGTCTGCCCTCATAGTCTTGATGTCAGAAACTTACCGTGGGCAATCGGTACAGTTTGGTGGCCAGTTTGCATTCTTACAGCTATCCAATCGGGTGCGCCGTCTTTTTTCCTGCAAATTCACGGCTGCTTCACAATATTTTCTTTCTTTTGCTTGCCTCTGCTTTAGAGAGATCCTAGGACTCCTGCTCATCCCGCTCCTTGGGCCTCGCCACCTTCTCGCCTTGTGTGTCGCGACTTGGGGCCTAATTCAATTGAGCATGGGGTTTATCACTGATTGGAGGTGGCTCGCTCTATGCAGAGTCCTGCTCGGCTTGGTGGAGGTCAGTCAAAATGTCTGCTAAGTTAGTTGTCTACATTCACAGCCACATCTCTAGGGTCCACTCACCCCTTTGATTGTAATGGTCATCAGTGCTTGGTACGTGTTCATTTAACTCTTCATCGGAAACCTTTTGTCACTTATAGTGCTTGAGTAGGTATACGAAGTTCGAGGTCCATCGTCGGTAATTCTTTCGTAATTCTTCCGATCTTCCCAGAGCAATGAGCTTTTGATTCCATAGAGTGTCCATTGTGACTGTCATGGGTTACATTTCCTCAGCGTTCAGTCCTATTTTGGTATTCTTTTTGGTTCACCTTGATGGTGCCAGAGGGTTGCATGGGTGGTCTTGGGTATTTGTGAGTTGATCAACCTACCAGGACGTAAGTTAATATGGCTATTAACGATATGGTGCAGGTGATTGAGGGAGCCATTACCATTGGTTGTGGTGTCCTCGCCTTCATATTCATACCCGGCTTTCCCCACGAGAATGCGTTCCTGACACCCTCCCAAACCCAAATTGTGCTCAAGCGTAATGAGGCCAACTCGGTACCAGATCACGCAACACCGAAAGCGATGATCTCTTACCTTAAGGACTGGGTGCTTTGGGCCCATGGTCTCATGCTCTTCTGCTCAGTAGCACCTGCCGTAGCCATGGTGTGAGTGCGTTTCGTCTTGTCACATTCAATGCGTGGCGGCATTTACATAACGTTTGAGCTAGATTCTTCTTACCAATTATTCTGGCGGGGATGGGCTGGTCGGGATTGCAATTCTTATTGATGGTAGGTCCCACATCCGTCTGCCTGGTTGGCTGATAACGACGGAAGCACCCAGAGCGCCCCTCCATATCTATTTGCGGTGCGTTGTGTATCCGATTGTTGATACCTTTCCTTAAGCATGTACTGAGATGTGTTTAGTCGATCACTGCCGTGTTGTTCAGCTGGTGGTCGGACAAACGGCGAATGCGTGCACCTTTTATTGCCATCCAAGTGATTATGACCCTGGTTGGGCTCATAATGACTGCATTTGTGCGGTCTAACGCCGTGAGGTACCTAGGTACACATTCCTTCGACGTTTTCTGTTACATACTGCATGCTGACAGATATTATCATCACAGGCGTTTTCATCCTCGTCGCAGGGTCAAACGGAATCACCTCAGCCATTGTGACTTACGTACGTGACTAGTATCCTCTTTGGCCTCTTCTGTCCGTTTTGGTCAATACCATCTTAACCCCCAGTCCGCAAACAACGCTAGCTCGCATTCCAAAAGGGCGACTTCATTGGCGTTAACAATTGCATTAGGAAGTCTGGGTAGTATTGGCACCGTTAACATTTTTCGGGAGAAGGATGCACCCCATTATACGCCTGGGTTTTGCTTCGTGATTGGCTGCCAAGTCTTACTCTTGATACTCCTGCTTCTCACGACGATGCACTATCGACGTATGAACAATTCAATCCATTCAGGAAAGGTGGATAGTATCGAGGGGAAAGCAGGGTTCTTGTACACAATCTGACCCTACCGCTGTTCGGCGGTCTTCATCTATCCTCATCGATAACGAGCCTTTTCTCTCTTTCCTATCTTCGCGAGACTTGTATTATGTATACTTATTTCCCCCCATCTTACATCTTATGTATTCATATCTTATTTGGTTTTGGCTAGAATTGATTTCTAGTTGTAGGTCGCATGTGCGGACGTTGAAGTGGGACGCCAAGCT
Organism: Pleurotus djamor; assembly: GCA_029747585.1. Taxonomy (NCBI): domain Eukaryota; kingdom Fungi; phylum Basidiomycota; class Agaricomycetes; order Agaricales; family Pleurotaceae; genus Pleurotus; species Pleurotus djamor. The sequence goes on from JAPEVF010000050.1 coordinate 127,390, forward strand.
CCGATCCCGTATCAGATGGTGCCGCCGGACCGAAGCTTACTAGCCCCTGCCGCATTACTTCTCGGGATGCATTGCAGCGTAGTCAACAACCTCCGTGACTGATTTGTGCAGGTGCTTATGCTCAAAAATTCCACAAGGGTGAGTTTGTTGGGGGAACCTCTTCATCAAATTTCTCACACCACCCACAAAGCGATCCTGCATCTAACCGCAAATCGTAGGGCAGGTTCTTCGCAAGAACTTCCTGCCATCGCCCACGGTGCGCTGCTCGGATGCTCTGGACTCCAGAGTCTAAGATGACATCAATTGCCCCTCAACTCTCTTTCCGACCGATGTCGATGAACAACTTGAACCATTGAACTTGAACTGCGCATTTCGCCGCCGGCTGGTAGGGCGAAACAAGCACACTACCCTTCAAATTCCCCATCTTGGTCCCAGTATTACGTCCCTCGGTGTCTAGAAATTTGCGTTTGTCCCAACGCAATGCGGGGGATTGATCAGAAAAAGGGTATGGTAGGAGTTGTGCTTTTCCGTTTTGAAGGCGGCGGTAATAACGAGCCTTTAAGTTATAGATTCTCCTCGTGGTATCACCGATTATAGTATATGTCCGGATTCCCAGGACAGGTACAAGCTTTCAAGATTACTGGTCACGGCAAGCAGGCACGATGGGTTTGAATAAAAGGAAGGGCTCTGCCAGGGCTTGTCCTTTGGTATCCCCTCCTCTCTTACCTGTGTGCATATGGCTAGCACCATGGCGGACTCCAAGGACCAACTCAGCACGGAAAAGAACGAAGGTGTATCCATTGAATCGCTGAGCAATGAAGAGTACCCTAGCAAATCGTTTGAAAGGCGGACAATGTACGTCGTCAATACTTCTAGCATTCATCTCAGGATATTCAATCGTCCTTGGACTTATCCAGGCTTCATGTTGACCTACGACTTCTTCCGCTACTATCCCTCGTTTATGCCATCGCCCTCATTGACCGCATCAATCTTGGCGTGGCCAGAACGGCTGGAATGGGCGAAGACTTGGTTAGCCGATGATCTTGGCCGGTTCATGAATGGGGCTTAACCGTGCATTTTCTAGAAACTGACTGTCGGTGCGCGATACAGTATCGTGACCTGTCTCTACTTCATACCGTACATTCTGGGGTGAGTTATCTCCCCCTGTGTTCAGCGCAATGCGACTCACTTGGAAGCCAGGCAATTACCCGGAAACCTTGTCCTTCGTAGACTCGGAGCCCGAAATTGGCTCGCCTTCTGTGTCGTGTCATGGTACGCATCGTGTTACATGGGCATTTGAGAGTGGGGTTAATGCTCTCTTTCTTAGGGGTGCTGTTCAGCTCGGCATGGGCTTCGTACCAACATGGGGCTACCTCATCTTGTGCCGTATTCTCCTCGGTCTCTTTGAGGTGAGCCAAATCCTATAATATCGATAGGATTAGAGTGAAGAGCCTACGTTGAACGCCGGATCCCAGGCTCCCTTCTTCCCGTCCTTGGTTTACATCATCTCGACATGGTATGTAAAACTTACGCTCTTTCTCCCGGAATGGTGGCTGATTGCCTTCCGTGTCAATGAAGGTATAAACGATACGAGGTCCAGAAGCGTTTAGCGGCGTTCTATCTGTCATCCATCACCATAAGTGGATTCAGTCCTATCTTTGCATACGCCCTTAGCTTGCTGGATGGTAAAGGGGGAATCGCAGGATGGGAATGGATTTTTGTGCGTGTTCTTCATCCTTCTTACTCATTGTTACGCGCTTCCATTTCAATGAACTCAATCTATATCTATCTCTCTTTTAGATTATCGAAGGCGCTATTACCATAGTCCTCGGAGCCTGCCTCTTCGTCGCGCTCCCCGACTTTCCCGAGAAAAACAAATTCCTCACCCCCGAACAGACAGCCTTCGTGCTGAAGCGTGTAGAAGACGATCGGGGCGACTCGATACCGGACGCGATCACGTTCAAAAAAGTTATGCTTCACCTTAGTGATTGGACGATTTGGGTGTACGGTACGTGAATTGTTCTCAGGAAATTTTCTACATCCCGTCATCCATGAGGGTTGACCGGGAAACTCTGCATGACACTTCGTCAGCTGAGGTCTTCGTAACCGCTCGCCGATTTGTCATATGTAACTTTTTTGACTGACCCGTTGATGCACTATGCTATTCTAGGTGTTATGTTCATGTGTGCGACGACGCCCGCTTACGCAATTTCCTACTTCATCTCCATTATCCTTGAGGGTATGGGGTACAAGGCATCCTCGGCCCTTCTGTTGGTAAGTCCTCAGGTTCAAGCCACAAATCCTTCATCAATGTTGACCAACTTTCTTATGCTCACAATCGCCACCCCACAAATCCCAATCACCTAATCACCGATCTCAACGATGCTCACTATTGGCTTATTCTTCGGGGCTAACATCGGACGGGTGTTAGAGTGCTCCGCCTTATGGTCCTGCTGTAAGTGTGGCTTTGATCGCCCCATGCGGCGCAGTGCTCAACTGAATTCTTTAGTTTGTCTCGGCAATGTTCTTCGCTTGGCTCTCAGATAGGGCACAACGTCGTTCGCCTTACATCGCGATACAAGCAGTGATCGGCCTGGTTGGTCTGATGCTGATGGCGTATGCACCGCAAAGTGGTGTGCGGTACTTCGGTGGGTAGTTATATCCGAGATTTATCCCTCCCTTACCCCTAACTTCCCTTATTCCCCTTTATCCCCTAATACGAAATTTAGGTACTTTCTTGGTGAACGCTGGGTCATCCGGATGCATACCAGGTATTCTGGCCTACGTGAGTCGCCGTCTGTGGCTGAGGTGTCATTGGGTGACGCTGACTATCAATCAATCAGGGTTCTAACAATGTTGTATCGCAAAGGTAATGATACTCGGCCCACCGCAATTTGCCCACTTTTAGCTCATCCTCTTAACAGCAAACGTATCGTCCAATCAGCCGTGACTGTTGCATTTGGAGGTATTGGTGGAATCGTTGCCTCGACCGTCTTCCGTGAACAAGATCGCCCACATTACGTTCCTGGTTTGTGGGTCACGGCTGGCATGCAGATCCTCATCCTTGTCCTCCTGGGAGTTATGACCCTGTATTTCAAGAGGATGAATCGATTGGCGGATCAGAATGGTAAGGTTCTGGAGAAGAGTCCTCAGTTCAGGTACACGCTGTGATGTGGGAGGGGTATGGTGCCACCATACATGGTGGTTTTTATGATTACGGAGGGATACACGAACGGAACGAATAAATGACGGACGATCTACCTACTAATATGGTTGTACGTGGGTTAATGGTATTGTAATGTATGTGTACTGCACATTCCAGAGATAAAATGAACGAGGTTTCCTATTTCAAGCTTCAACTGGGAAGTATTCGGACTCGTGATTTTGGTCAGCGTTTGGGAGAGTTCAAGGAGCCCGGTTGAGCCCGCTGTGAATCCCTAGGCGCCCCTGAGAAACCCACCCTGATTTGCGTCCTCCACGCCTCTCCGAGTCTCCGCATCTTGTAAAAGACTTCTCGCGTTCCAACATTCGCCTGCGCGATGCACGATGAGTACATGTTTTCGGGTTCTCGAACAACCAGCAGCCTCACTCCGGATGATCTCGGACTGTTCTCGGCGCGACGGAGATACGCGAGCCCGTTGGCAAGACCAAACTTGGTTTGTCATGGATTCATCAACAAATATGTCAACAGCCGGTCATTGATCTTTTTTTCTTTTTCGCCTCTCTCCATTACTTATTAGACTTCCTAGACTTCTTAGACGATAATCGATACCCGTTGCTTTCGCCATGTCTCTCACCATCACGACAACGACGACTCGTCGAGCGCGCTCGCTCTCCTTGTTCGCAACCGCCCTGCGCTCATCGCCCCCAGCCATTCTCCAACTCCCCGTAGAACTTATCATAGAAATACTCGAAACCTGCTACTCATTATCGAAGCCATCGATATTCAACCTCGCAACTTCATGCAAAGCCCTCTGTGCTGTCATAGATGCGTTAATCTACCACACGGTCGTCCTTGACACGCCCAAGCGAATTAGACTGTTCAACAAAACGGTCAAATCCAAGACCCCCGAGTTTCTCAGGGAAAATGTGAAAGAAATCGCGATAACCTGCGAACCAATGTCGTACGACTTTGGTGCACAAGTTGCCCAGCAGCTTGCGCAGATCATCTATTCATGCGGCGGACTGCGCAAATTGGCCGCACCTACTCCAACCGAACTCGCTTACCTTCCCCCTCAATCCACCACAAACTCCTCGAGTTTATGCGAAATTGTCATTGACACATTCGTTCAACCAACCGCCCCCTTCCCCGCCACCTCCTCGCTGACTTCCACCACCCACCTTCGCGTCTGCGAACCTAGTGATGGTTGGGTTTCCCCCTCTTCCATGCTCTCCATCTTCGGTCCATTGCCGAACCTAGCTTATCTCCATTTCGCTCGACGCGCAGAAGCAAACGAAGACAACGACATCCTCTTCGTTGATGAGATCCGATCCATCCTCGCTGAGCGATCACATCTCGCCTCGCTCGTCGTAAACATCTTCCCTGTGGAATGGCGCGCCAAGGAGACTGCTAGAGAATCCCACATTTGGCAAAGACTCAGCGAGCTCGAGATGGAAGATAAGAGGCTAATCTTGGTCATCGGAGGACCTGGGCAGTGGAGGGCCGAATATGAAGGGTCTGCGATCAGTTCGAGGGCGAACTTCTGGGACTCGTGCCGCAGAAATAAGGCAATCGTTGATTCGAGTCGCCTCGAGGCTTCGGCCTGATATTTCCTTGTCGTGCGCCGGGATGTTGGTATGCCACGTACAGCGTGCCGTTCTCTCCCAGTGGGAGACCATTTGGTGCTGATGCTAGACTTTGATAACGACTTACTTACTGTCTGCGCTTTAATCTCGTCCTAATCTTGCCTGGGTAGCTTAGGCTTTACTATATCATTTGCTGTCAGTAGTGCAAAGCAGCTAGCTTTCCGTACACTCCACTTTTGCGGAGTCAAACCGACCTTTTTGGTTTGTTCTTGATTGTTCACGGGCAGGAAGACACCCTCATCGAAGTCAGAACATGCTCTTCGCGAGCTGAAGTACTACAAAGGAGGTGGCGACAACACAGGAGGGCAAATGGCAATTCTCCTTTTGCGCATACAGGGGAGCAGGAGAGACCCCTATACTCGACTTCAAGCATAAAAGTAGTTGGAAAACGTCGACAGCCCGTTGAGCCATTAGATTTGAATACATATAAACCCCAATAGATAGGAAATAGCCTAAGGTTATACATTACACCCATCGCATGGGTTTCTTTTTCTCCTCTTCCATCTGCTGTTCTAGACGCTTCCGCTGTTCTTCGCGTTGGATCCTGTGCATCGTTAGCTTCTGATAGCGAAATAAGCGGTAAGTTGCATGGTCTCCATTAGTAGAAGCCAAAGCACTTACAGATTTCAGCGCCTCAACTGTGCTTAGCACGGAGTCCAATGTGGCTTCTGAGATATCGGCCATCTATAGAGTGCACAACGAACAATTAATTCGTTAAGCAACAGTAGAGAGTATAGATCGAGAAGAAGAATGGCATACCGTATCACCAGCCTGCCTTCCAAGTTCCAGCATCCGTTCCTTCTCTTCTTCCCACTTCTCCTCCTGAACCCTCTGTCCAAACGTCCTCGGCATACCATCCCCTTCGGTATGCGTCGGCAGATTATTGATCGTCTGAGAAATCGACTTCAACATGCTCGCGATATCCTGGGATTTATCATCCGACTCGGAAACGCCGTCGCCTCTTCCGTTACCAATCATGGAATTGTTGGCGGTATTACTGTTTTGATTAAAGTTGGTATCGTAAGGTGGAATTGAGCGTTGCTGGGTGACTGGAGGTTGGAATTGATGTGGTACTCGGAAACAATGCCCATAAGTACGCGATTGGAGGTATTTGTCTCGATGAGCCGCCCAGAGCGTCGCAGAGAAGGCTCCGAATGCGAACCAGAGAATACGAGAAGGTCCACGGTGCCACGGTCCAAAACGATGCATCGAATGCCAATATCTGGGATACATCTCTGCTCGAGTTGGTCGAGAATAAATAAGACTCGGGTAAGTGTGCTGCGAGTGAGGAGCAGTGGGTGTCGTAGTAGACGGCAGAGTCGATTGCGCCTTAAGAGATCATTTGGCTGTACACGCAAACCCAACGGCGACGTGAAAAGCGTAGAGCATGTTCGGGCTTATGCCGAAGATCAACGCATCCGCCGCAGGTCCGCAACCAAGCCGGGCGACAATGCCACGGTGACTAAGCGGTTAGTTCAAACTCCGGGGCGAGGCGACCAGCGCCTATTGGTCATGAGCTACTTCCTCCCAAGTTATTCCCAGAGCCTTCCGTCGGCGTGTGTGGGTGCTAGACACGGGGACCGGGATTACGAAGCCTTTCAGTTCTCATGCCGGGATGGAATTACTCACATAGACTCCTCGTCACGTTTTGCAAGCATGACTGTAATAGGTGGCCCGCTGTCTAATTCGAGGATGCGTGAAAGCTGACAGAGATTATTGGTTTCATTTGCTTTGTACCACAGACACTTGTATTAGGAAACTTGAAGGATCATTAAAACTCCTTGCCAACGCAGGTTCATGACGTCGTCCCTAGTTAGACGACCTGAGGTCTGGTCCAAACCTCCTTGCCTCGAACCCATGTGCTGACGACATTTCCCTGCCGATCGAGTACGCACAAGTCTGCATCCGCTCCGGGCCTGAGGGTACCTTTCTTGTGTTCTATTCCCAGACACCTGATTATCGCGAACCGCATCAACTGATTAATTCAAGAAGCAGATAGAGATAATTGGAAAAAGGCAGCCAGCTGCGGGGAAAGGGACAAGGAGGAAAATGAAAGGACAATGTGGACGCACTTTGCAGGGTTGTACGTGGCACATTTAATTGCTTCTCCCAATGAACATCCCGTGAAGCGAGAGAAGTTACGGATGCACTTGTCCAGGGTGACGACACTGTCGAGGGAGCAAGGAAGGAGGGAAATCAAATCATCATTAGTGACGTCGTAAAAGGTGTTAGAGTTTAGTGGTACGTACCTCCCTGCAAGTGTGTTTGTTCCCTCAAGGTACAGTTTGTCCCCTTCTTTGATAAAGCGTTTACCTTCTCTCCATTCGTGAATACCATCCTTGAGATTGGGGTCCAATATCTTCATGGCTATGTGGCGGCGTTATTCCAGGTTCATGGTAAGCCTAACAGACTACGGATGCTTACCATCGGTAATCAAGATGCACCCCTCTGGGTACGCCGAGTATGCGAGCTATAGGAATGCAATAGCTTAATGAGGAAGACCGCACACAACAAAAACAACAAAAGGACACCCACCCTGACCGAATTGGGATGAGAATGAATCCCATCAACGATCAACCCGTAGAAAGGCCGCTCAAACTCCATATCAGCAATCTGACCTTTCTCCAGGTGAAGTTCGGGCCTGCTCGCCTTCCTAGCATGTCCCAGCGTCAATGGCGTAACCGCGCCGGATCCGGGAGCAAACTTTGCCGCCCTGTTCGCGGCCAGAACAGGAGTCTGAGGGGGTGTCTCAATGTCGTCAAATGCCTCCGACTTGGCTGCGGAAATCTTGGTGTTCGTGCGAGAAAGCGCTTTGAGCGGAGGAGAGCCGGTTGGCGACGTCTTGACTGGGCTGGTAGATACCACGGGGTTGTACGGAGGAAGGGACGGGAAGTGGGCAGTAATAGGGGAGAAGGAGCTTGAAAGATGGGGTGATGCTCCGAGGAGACCGATAATGGATGGGTCGCGATGGTGCAGTTGAGGCATTGCGTTGAACAAATGGGTGATCAGGCGGGCGCCATGCTGGACGGCTCCAGTTGCGATGTCCGAGGTAGCGGTACTGATGGGAGAATGATGCATCTCTCAACAACTGCACAGGTGACTCGAGACGGAGTGTAAAGACATTACCTGTGACCAATAGAGAAGTGCACCCCACGCTTGGTGAGTTCGCCGATTGCCTGCATGACCCCCTCGATTTCTGGGGCAGCTGTGATGATCCTAACACCGATTCTGGATCCATCGGACGACATCAACCAGTCTTCTGTATCGGCAATATTGGCAGCACCGTAGACATCCTCGAAGGACCGAATCCCTTCAGGGGCAGCGAGGAGGTAAGACGGCACATGGGCCCCACGCTTCGCCATTTCAAGGAAGGGGCCTTCAGCATGCCAACCCAGGAGAGTGGCTGACTTGGGGGTCGAGAAGGGTTTGAGCAGACTCAATATTTTCGGATAAAGAGATTTCTCTTGGGTCTATCGCAAACCGTTATTAGATGGTGACATAGGTCTGCCACAAGGAGGGAGCACTGACGATGAGCGTGGGCACAAGTCTATGAAAAGACAGAGGACATATGTCAACTGATGAGAAGCCGGAACATTTGCAATAATGACATACGCAGTCACGCCGGTCTCTACAATGTTCTCGGCTACTCGTTTCATGCCTGCACGATAAGTGTCGTCATCGCCTTCGTATACGGAAAAGTCAAAGCCATAGGCCCCGTTGAGTTGAATATCCAAGAGACCGGGACTGATGAACGAAGAGAATAATTAGAACGCATCGTCGTAAATCCGTCCTCAGAGCAAATGACCATGCAACACATGCTGAAATTTGCCAAGTGGAGGATTGGAACAAGGAGCCGGTGTGGATTTACCTCAATATGTTACCGCCAAGATCGACGATTCTGTCTGGACGCTCTTTGCGGAGGAAAAAGGTTTTCTAATAGGGTGATCGATAAGGGCTCCATGACTCTCCTAGGCATATCAAGGGAGGCTCACCTGTGCGTCTAATATGACACCTTGATGTTCATCAATCCATAGATCTTTCTCTACGAGACTGCCATCCTCGAGAGGCAGCAAGCAATTGGTGAAGCAGATGAGGCCGTTCGAGGAGGACATGTGGGGTGATGATGGTGGTCAAGAAGATGGAATTCGAGGCCTGGAAAGTGCATTTGAGTCGCTGTAGCAGTGGGTATAGTTAGGAATGCGGGCTTAGAGAACCATATGGACTCGTGCTTCAGCGTGCAGTCGACATTGTTAGCGCACCAACCGGGCATCGAGAACGGAACATGTGTTGCGAGGGAAAAACAAAGCACGTTCGTTGCCGAAAAGAATCGAGAACACTGGAAGAGGCAATCTGGCTGCTCGCTGCAGCGGAACAACGCGTCCGACCCTCAAGGCGACCTCGGAACGACGCAACGCTCAGGGCCGGCTATCCCCACCAACCGCTACCATCGCCAACGCGCTTCGGCCGAGTCATCAGTCATGCTGAACCAGAAAAAAACATAAGTCCAAGACTCTCCCACAAAAACATAACAATTCACCGAGCTTTGACCATGCCTGAGGGGATGATGATATCACTGCATCACTTCTTCGGGCCATATGTGCTTTTTCATCAACTTCGAACAACCCCAGTTACGCCACTGCTCGACTTTTCTGCCCTCGGAAGATTCGCCGTCTCGACGCCGCTGTAAATGATTGGAACCGGGGAAATCCCATTCAGCATCTTCCAGTGGGAAGGAAAGGCCAGTATCCAGTAATACCAAGCTTCCCCCCTCCTCGAACCATGCACAGTTCTAGGTCATACGCCCATACCCATACTCCATCCGAAACACAACATTGTAGGGTTCGTTCGGGACATTTTCACTGGAAAAATGACAACTTGTACTTTTTTCCATCGTCGAAACTCGCTCCGGCAACTACTTTTCTCCCTGTATAATGAAACCGTGCTGCACTCACCAAGGGTCCTCTGCGGCGTTGGCCGTGTCCCACTCATCCCCCAAGCCTCCGACATATCCTCTTCCCATTTTCCGAATATTCCTCTTTGTGTTCGTTCCTGGTTGTCGCAAATCCAAGGGCGCATCTCCGAGCTTTCAAGGGTTCGCCCCAATCGATCGTACGTGGAGTGGAAAAATACTTGCCTTCAATACACCGAGGATTAGGACGTATGTCGTTTGTCAAGAATGCCCAACGGAGGCTTTGCATCAAAGGCATCAGGGGAACTCGATCTCCCGGGTTAAGGCCACCTTTTGATACATACATAACATCTGCGAACACGACCAGTTAGTCGGAACGCGAGAAAAAGTCACTGTTTTGGGTATAATCGTATGTCATATTTTCTCCGTCCTCTTCTTTTCTGCTAACTTCCTCCGCGTCGTGATAGAAAAGATGCTCACCATCTTCTCGTTCTGGGGTAAGGGATTCGATGGCTACTAAGTACTTAGCAAGACCAAATACTGCTTCCGCCATGTTTAGCAGAGATTGCACGCGCCATTTAGCAGAACATCCTCTTCTCCACATTGCACACGAGTGCTCGTCGCCCCGGTCATATGTACTTTCTTTCTCAAAACGTGTGGTTGCAAGGCTTATCCCATCCCATATATCCATCTCCCACTCTTATTTAGCTCTCACCTGCCAAATTTCATACCCTCGCTCCCACACCCACCTGCATCGACCCATCTTCCTAGGTTCCCATTCCCCACATGTCGATCTCTCACTCTTTCCAAAGCGAACATACAAAAACCAGCATCTACGCGATCCCGGCCCATAGTCCAAAGATAGCCTTGCGAGCCTCGAGGTCTGAAGGGGTGCTGTCCCCCCATCCATCATTGCTATGTTCCGTGGGTTCTTTGCAAACGTTATCTCTTTACAATCGCGTACTAAAGTTTAACAGAACCTTCTCTCTCTGCCCCTCACCCTCTCGCGATTCTAAGTTAACTCAAAGATATCTCTTTTTGGGAACTTCAGCAAGTCCCAGTGCGACTTCTGGCATACGTCTTTCCCTTCTGTCTTCTCGACGGGACGTACGGTCCTGGAACCGGTTCCCTCTGCTTCCTTTCCCCCCTCTTCCTTCTCTCCCCCCGACCCACCCCACCCCCTTTGTCTCTTCCTTTCCCCGCGTTCCCGTGTCTGATTGATGATGATGATGATGACTTGTTCGAACAAGTTATGAAGACGAGAATAGGTTTTCGCTCATATGACGAGCGTGACTTGGCGAAAGCATGATACCAAGGAACGTATTGTATCACCCAAGGGATAACCCGTTGCATCTGAAAGGAGTACTGCGGCCTCAGTACTTCAGTCCCATATGACAATCTCCCATCGCCAACTCGCGAATCACCAGGGGGGACAGGGGGTCGAGGCTTCGGACTCGGCGGGTAAAGCGAAAGGCCTCTTTGACTCCGTCGAACCATCCCGAGATGTCCTTTTCTCGTTACCAACCCTTAGAGATAACCAAAAACGCGATATAACATATCATATGCACAACCACCTCTCTGGGACGCCTCAACATGTGCTAGCAACAGCTTCTCATTATCGCATTACATATACGCGCAAGATGATAGGCAATGTTCAAAAAATATACGCGTCTTCCTTGATATGCGTGCCGAGTAGTCAATTCAAGTAACCCACATCGAACATACCGTTTGTGCATATGTACGTATGCGCTTGTGGAGGAGACGAGCACACGATCGGACATCGCTTGGACAATGTGGAGACTCGTCGTCTATAGACATCGAGCACATGGCGAACGCACATACAGAGTAACTCCCCCCTTTCCCTGCAAGCCCATTCTCTCATATTCATCTTCTCATGTTCGCAATCTCATGTTTCTTATGAGTTCCACCACGCGCGTTCGATGTTCTATGCGTTTCCATTACGACCAATTAGCCTTAGCCTTAGCACTGGAAGCACAAGAACAAGAAGAGAGCTGTAGGAAAGAAGATAACCTACAGCTGAGCGGCGCAGAAGCGGGATAACGCGAACGCGATTACTACTCAGTAGTACTTACCCCCAAGTTGCGACCTTGGTTACTTGGCTCGTGAAAAACACACGAAGCAACATATGCCAGTGTAATGAGTTGCATCACTTCTTCTGACTTATCTGCCCTAGAGCAACCACAGTAGACTTTTGAAAGACGTTTGAGCCCCTTGTGCTTGGGCGTTGCTTCGGAGAGACCCATCATTAACCAGAACCTAGTCTATTACTAGGCACCTCAGACTTTCATGAATCACGCAAAGTTCTCCGACACCTCCTTCTCCTCATACTTATAACATAGATGTACACCAAAGGACCCACCCAGGCCATCAAACGCACCGCCCAAACCCCAGTAGTCCAAGCCTAAGTCCAAACCCAGGTCCTCTTCCTTCGTCCTCCTGATTACTGATGTTTCCAGAACACCCAAACGCCAAAACACGAAAAAAAAACATTCAACTTGATCAATCTTCAAATGATTGATTGAAAACACTGACATACGTCCTCATACGTCCGTTATCAGTATGATGCCGCTTGTGGCGGCTGTATCAATAATCAGCGGAATCATCTCCTTATCCGCGTCGAGACGCGTGACGCGTGACCGGAAGTAACTTAAAACTAGTAAACTCGTCACTCGTAACGTAACGCGTAACGTTATTTTTAATTGAATGATCGAGAGAGGGGCAAGGGGTCAAGGGGTTCAAAACTTCGACGCAATGTCGTAATTTCGCGCTTCGCGCTCGAGACTCTCAGGATGGGGAGCCCAGGGTAAACGTTTTCAATGGGTGAGAGATGTCGGCATGCTCTATGTATATGATGCACGATACTTATGTGAAAGGGCGAGGACCTGAAGGTTGACGTAGATCAGACATTTTTTGACATCTCGTTTCTAAATATACGGGTTTTTATTCTTTATTCGATACATGATACACGAGCTCCAAGGGTATACATACAACAATCGACAATCGACAATCAGAAAAAAAAAGGAACTGAGAACCGATGAGAGAAAGATAGATTTAAAAACACAACTTCCACAAAGTGCATTACTTTTCCGTTCATACATACAACAAACTCGTAGGAACTCGTACAAGAAACCAAAAACATGGAAGGGTCGACATAGGCAAAAAACGGATTATATGTATATCGTGGAAGACGGGAGGGTACTATGGTATATATGTACTACTATGCAAGAATGATGAAGTTTGGGATGAGAGAGAGAGATGATATAATCGATAATGATACAAATGGGATATAGTGGGGGTACTGGTACTGTTATACTGTTACTGGTACGAGAGGAGGAGAGAAGTGGAGAGCGCGATATAATAGATAGCAACCGAAAAATATAAAAAAMCCAAAGCCGAAGACGACGACCTTCGCGTTTTGCGCGGGTGTCATTATAGAATAGAATAAAAACGAGCAAGTTGAAGGGGGTATTTTGGGGAGGAGGCATAATAATTACTAACACATACCGACGATCGACCTATTGCGAGTCATAATAAAGAAGGGAGAAGGGGATTAAAAACAAACAAACAAATGAACATGAAGAGGAGAACGAGAGAGGGGAAGGATGGAGGGAAGGGATGGAAGGGAAGATTGATTTTCGTTCAGCAAACCTGAACCTCCCACTCCCCACCTTCACCTCCCTCTCTCGGAAGACTCTTTAGCGCAATCCTCACACGCTTCCTTCCACTAGCACCCGCATCCACGACAGGCAGCTCGGACGAAACACTCGACGTCGGCGACTGAGCAAGTGAATCATGTCCTCCATAATTCATGGCACCTGCCGACGACAGATAGTCTGATATCCCCCCGATGCCAAGGAAAGGGTCGTCCTGGCTTGTCAACCCAAAATCACCAACGGAAGCAAATGCGTTGAAACCCGAGGTTGATTCCGTGTCTGAACCCCATGTGGCAAATGTAGGGGTCGATGTGGATTCGTCGAGTTTCATCGAGTGGATCGAGGATGAAGATGATGCGGATGAAATTGAGGAGGAGGAGGAGGAGGGAGAGGAAGATGTGGATGATGAAGATGAAGCAGCCGGTGAGCCCGCGCGAGAAGAAGAGGCCGATGTCGACGGGATAATGCGAACGCGGATTTTACCATCTTCCGAGGGGATGGTGTCGAAGGAGATATCCAAATCCCCCAAAGCACGGAGAGCGTCCGTGTCCATGTCGGCGAACTCGAGCCGTTTTGGGAGGTTGAAGGAGGGCTTGGGAGTGGGGATGTGGGATTGATCTTTGGCGGGGTTGGCCCATTCGTAGTCGAAGAGGTTGTTGAAATCAAAGGACGACGAGGAAGAGGATTGGGGAGTGGGCAGGGTGAATGAAGGAACCTGCGAAGATTGGCCTGGCACGGATAATAGATTGGGTAGTGCACAGAGGAGGACCTGTGAGCGTGAATAATTGTCATTAGATTGGACACTGGGTGAGAATTGGGAGGGGGTTTGGGACTTACCATCAAGCCTAGTGAGGCATTCGATTTGGAGGACGAAGGAAGTGAAGGCGTTGACAAGTCGAATTGAGAATCGGAAGCTTCTAGTTTTACCGCTGGTTGGGCTTCCTTGGAAGCGAGTTGAGCGTTAAGATCGCGTTCGCGTGCTTCTGCGGCAGCTAGTTGGGCTCGGAGGCGTTCTACCTCTGAGGCMAGAACTGGTGGTGGGGGAGGGGGGTGGCTGGCGTTTGGGTTGGTAGCGATGGATTGGAGGCGTGCGTTCTCTTGCTCGAGTTCAGCGACGCGACTTTTGGTAATTAGATTAGCCACTGATGTAGGTAAGAGCAAGTGAAAGCGACGAACATTTCCATGGCCTCAAACTCTTCGCGTTTCCGTTGACGACTGAGGAAGGCTGCTGCTCTGTTCTTGACGAGACGAGCTTCGCGTTTTGTGANGGCCCNGAGACGTCCGGGGGGACAAAGTCCTTGCTGCTGATGCGTTCGCCNGACTGTGCGCTTTTTGACTGGGGGAGGCGAGGGGCTCGAAGAGGAGCGTTTTACGGATGATTGCAAGGGCGCTGCGATGGATACGGTGGGTAGTGCGGGTGGCATGGGTTCCTCTGGCGACGAAGACGAAAAGTCGAAAACTTTGTGGGTTGGGAGGCAGTCGGTGGACGAGGCGGGGGTATCTGGGCTGAGACGCATCTTGAAGAGACTATCTGTGGGTGACGAGGAGGAGGACGAGGAGGAGGAGGCTGATGACGGGGAGAAGTAGTTGTAGTTGAAGGTGTCGTTTACCGGGGAGGGGAAGAGGTGGGACGACCAGGGAGAGTGGGTGTCGAGGGGATGGAGTTGTTGTTGTTGCTGCTGGCGGTGGTGGTGGAGGGCGTGTGGATGGAGATGGTGGTGGTTGAGGTTCAAGTTGTGGGAGAGGATGTGTGACATTTTTTTGAAGATGTAACGTGATGGGGGGATGAGATTGGCGGAAGGAGATGATGGGGCATTTTATATAAGGGGTGTATGCTGGATGCCATTGCGCACTGGATGGAAATGGCAACGAGAGATCTGGAGAGAGAATTCCAGCTGCTCAGCCTCCGACAAGCATCCGACGTGCCGAATCCTCGGTCGTCCTGCTTCTCTCGCCCCAGATCACGAGGCCTCGGTCCGTATGCGCTCAACTCTAATTTATTCGAATCCAGAAATAATAAAATAAAACATATAATTATTTCCTTATGTCCGCACAAAATTAAAACACAAATTCCACACTTTGCAAGAACTGATGCGTACCTCCGCAGCCTTCTCTCTCTGAGATCTGTGAGTGTTGGGTACTTCCTCCGTCGCTCCGGCTCAGCTCCGTTGCTCTGCCTGCTTCTCTTCTACTTACCCCGCACACCTGATCGTCCTCTCTCCTCCACATGCCCCTGTCATTTCTGCACTGATAGTCCATCCGGCCCTACGCCTCTAGTGAGGAGTTAAGCTCCTACGACCCCCATCATGCCTTCGGGCTCAGAGCGCAACCATCACCAGTGACCACCCACACTTATCCCTGTACACCCAACCCACATCCATGCCATTGCATCAGGCGATCTGACGTCTTGCCCTTCCTTACACCCGCATCGCCACCAATATCCATCAGACCCATCACCGTGAACCCGTCAAATGCTCAATTAAACATCCAAAATATTCATTCCCCGTGCGACCTGTCACCCTGTCCCTCTCAGGGGGCGGCAACTTGATTACGTAACCCTTGAACACCGGAAAATGCCTCTCTTTCTCTCTGCATAGAGTACGCCAAACGAACATACTGACATTATGCATACAGTACATCGCAAAAGGCCTTCTAGCAGCAAGCAACCATGATGTCAGTATAAACAAAACAACTCGCGTTGCCTAGTGCGCTATGACCATGCCCTCTTACAACCGTTTCTAGGTAACCGCAACCCATCCAAGTCCCCTCTCACTGATGCTCAGAGTCATTGCAATCGCAAGCGCCCTCTCAACTTCCCCCCCTACACCGCCCGCCCGTTGAACGTTCCACAAGTCAAGCAACAACGCTAACTTGCCTTACTAGTGTGCTTCTGGACTGCATTCGGTCGTTACGGCCTTCTGTCATACTTGTTTCGCCCCGTCGCCCGTCGCACTCTCTCCCACACCCCCTGCCCTCTCCTCCCCTCGCCGAGCACACTGCCGGCTCTTTGTATCGATCACACTCACACGATTGATGATTTGTGGTTTAGAGATGTCGGCTACATTTGATACATAGTCTTTGTTAAACCCATGTCATTGTATCAGGTAACAGTACAGCGTACTCAGATTTACACCCGGCGCCGACACACTAGCTACGATTGTCTGAATTCCCTTCGAGCGCCATAAATAAAGATGGATTGCTTGGAATTTACACACACACACTCGGAGTCACATCAACGCAATGGAACCGTTCGTCGCCTCCGTTTCGTCTGGGAAGAGAAGCAAGCTAGCCAATACCTTCATTCAGATTCAGCTGAGCTTCTAGCGGAGGCGCGCCGCTAGATGGTCGGGCGCGATCAAAGACCGGAAACGAAGAGGGGGAGGTGCTTCCGTGCATACGGGATGTCAGGTGGGTTGGAGCCTTGGAGGAAGGGTCAGGGGAGATTAAGGAGTGACTCCTCGCTAACTCCTATCAGTCGAGAAAGTTAACACGAGTCTCTTAAAAAGCTGGAGACCCTGGGGGAAGCTACGAAGATATATCTACCTCGTCTTCCTCATCATCATCATCAACATAGACGACTATAGCCTCAGCAGTTTCTTCCCTCCGTAAGCTCTTGTGTGTATTTAGAATGGGTAATTCAAATTGTGAGCCTCTGTGCGGCCGTTTTTGTTCTGGGATCGGGGGAAGGAGGAGAGACGATTTATCTCTGACCTGCGACGTATGATCAATCTCTGGCTCTCAAAACCCGCCGCCACCGAAACGCTATACTCTATACTCTCTAAGTAAGTAGGTATACCCTCCTCGACGTCCCTTCCTCGCAAATGTCAACGTCGGTGTTGGTGTTGTGGGTAACTGGGTGATCGGGTGATCGGAGCTCGATTGAGATGGGGTCAGCTGGAGCCTGGGGCTGGGTGTGGGGGGAGAGGAGACGGTACTCTAGAGTCCATGATTGAGTTCAGGAGAGCTTAACCTACACTTTCATGCGTGGATCGAGGACGGCGCGAGCGTCAGGGATACCTATAAGTAATTAAGGGGTGACTCCTACTCTTCACACATGGATGGTCGTTTGACGTGTTCGAATGTGGAGGATCGTCTGTTTCCTGTGTACGTATGTATGTAGTAACAGATTGTAGAGTCCATAAAGTCCATCGAATAGTTAAGACTTAGTTTACGCTATGAAAGTCCATCATCCTCGCTACGCGTTTCTCAAACCACATTCAGCGTGACATTCCTCGTCTCGAACAACGGGAACGGACCAGCCTGTAATATCCACAAACCCATCAGCATCCATCTCCCATCTCCCATAGAGTAGAGATTAAAGAAAAGAAAAGAAAATACAACGAGAGAAAGAGAAACTCACCCCGACCAAGCTAAAATGACACAAACTCAACAACGCCGTTCCTTTCATGAACGACGCCGGGATGGTAACCGTGAAATTCTGATGTGGGGGTTTACCCGGTGCGCTGACGCTGAAGTCGGGGTGGAAGGTGCCGGCGTAGAGGGTTGGACCGAGGAGGTCTGTTGAGGCGATGCATCCTCGGTTTGGGGGACAGGATTGGAGGGAGAGGGAGATGCCGACTTCTGTGGAGCCGGTTAGGCTATTCTAAGATATTGTTGGAGGAGGGTTGGTTAGTTTTTGAGAGGGATAGAGGAGGGGAAGAGGAGGACGAGGGGAGGGAGGGAACGTACGGGTCTGTCGACTTCGATGGTTATGTTGGATCCTGCTGTGATTGTGTCCCCTTGGAAAGGATACCCGATCAGTGCACTTTGTGCGAGGGCTGTTCCGACAAACAGATAACCAAGGAGGAGAGCGCTGATGTAGTGCAGGCAATGCATTTTTCGGTGTGGAGAGAGAGGGAAATGGAAATGTGAAGTGTTAGTTGGACTTGGGAGTACTCGGGATGCTAGAAGTTCCAGTAGTCCGTTAGTGCGTTTATATATAAGTATAACTCTGGCGCGATGAGCGGAAGGAGGAGGCTAGTGGCTCAACAACACGCGCTTCAACGCCCATACATCATAAATCATGCATCATGCCGGGGAACTGTGGAATGACGAAAGTTGATGGAGCCCACACCCTCACACCACCTCCTAATGGTAATCAAGGCGCGTCCAAGGGGCTTTCATGCCCGTACTTTCGCGATTGATGAAACGATGAAACCGGAATTAACTCGTGTATTGCGCACTAGTCGGTCGGTTGGGGTGAATGATAAACCAATATGTACATGGTGACCTGAGTATTGCGGATGATGGACACTAAGTGCCGGTGATGGGTGATATATGATGTGGATGTGGGATGAACGTGAACTCACACCTCGGCCTCATGCACCACCATCACCCATAGCCTGGTCTGCTGACCGGTAGACAGCCTGTCCACGAAACCGTCGACGGACCAAGTACACGGTGGTCTGGTCATGAGCCACCTTCACCATGTCTTTGGATATTGCAGTAATTATGCCATAACATGTCCTCGAGCTATTCTCGTCCGTGTCTGACAATTCCCATCCTTGGGTTAACATTATTTCCGTGGTTTGTGCTGTGAATGTAAATGTCATGTCGGAATTCGCATTTGACAAGAAAAGAAGGTACCCTTCATTTAATCATTGATCATAAGTAGTACATCCTCCCGAGCAACCGAGGGTGTAAATCTCCTGTGAATTGTGAATTGTAAATTCGTACGCAATTGTCCCCGAGCGATCATGACCTCGAGACTCGAACCGTGGACGGGTCTGAGAAGAACAGCAAGCTGCAACTTCGACCGGGTTATGTACACGCGATTTGATATATCATATAACACTAGCGACCGCCGTTGGCGCTTAGGGTACCTTGCTTGCGACGGCCCCATACGATCCCCATTTGCGCTGGAGANTTTTCGAAAAAATGTTTTCAGTATATTGATGAAAACCGCTGTAATACTGACGGCCAATAATATAATAACCTAGCGGCATCATCTACACATGAGGGACTCGTGAGTTGTGAGCACTGAGTACTGAGGTCTTTCATGATGACATCCAAAAGTCGCCATGTTGACGGACTCCCTTTTTATATTCACAAATACCCGCAGTCGAACTGAGCGATGTACAGCATCCTGGATGGACCGACAGCACTCTTGCCGCGACGAGAGGCAGCTGCTTCGTGACCAGGCCACTCTGAGCGCTTGACGAATTGAAACTGCCTTTCTGTG
>JAPEVF010000500.1:0-33367 GCA_029747585.1 Pleurotus djamor
TGCCATTTCTGCAAATATCAATTGACCTTATGGTAGAGATGAGTATGCTGCACTGTGTTTGAGCATCATCGATCATTTGAATGTGTATAGTAATTGGGTGTAATTCAGCATTATATATTAAATACCATGGAGCGTTGAGTCTAAAATTAGGCTGTGGGTATCTAACCAGGTCTGTTAATATCCTGTCAACCATCTGTATGAGACTATCCAGAAAAGTCACAGCAGGTACCCAATCTGTCAGCCCTGTAACCCTGTAAGCCTCTGGCAGCTCTGTAATGTTCTGTGCAGAACTGCAAAGCTTATCTGTTTTTCCTGATGTCGTGATGTACAGTGGTATCCGCGATACGGGGCATCGCAGCGTTATGAAGGAAGCCAAACATGTGCTTGACGATGCTTCCACCGAGGTAGTGGAGGGAGCCGTGTGCCACTGTCGGTTCATCCAAGTGTAGGACGGCATATGGGCACCCGGCGGGTAGAAACCTGTAGGGTAAAATCGTTGAGGAAAGTAACGCAATCAAAAGAAGTGGGATTTACATCGTGGTACCTGGCTCCAAAACTGCGTAGTCAACATCATACTCCGAGGAAGTGAGGACAGCCGTGACATTATTCCAGTCAATCGGGCGGAAGCCATGTGGGTCGTCCTTGCGTCGGAAGACAGCATACAAGATCCTGCCCCACACCGGCGATATGACCGATAGAAAGCCACTCGTATGAACCCGCACGCAGCCGAAATTCCACGGAGTAGAAACCGTGTCCCATTGGAGAATTGACAGATCTGGAGGCGGTCGTTGATCACCATACGTCCACGAGGCCCGATAGCAAACACGGTCGAGGGTGTCTTCGTGTACGAAAGGGAGGTTGGCACTAAGCGGGCCAGGGAGAGGTGAGCACGCAAGGTGATTCTCCTGGTCGGGGTCAGCGCAAACGCGGACCAGTTCCTTGAGCGAGACCTTCCTCCACTGCCCAGTCCCATTCGGACCTGGAGGAAGCGATAAATCTATTTAGGCATTGTGATAAGTAACAGAGGCCAGGTTAATGAATGGCAGTGGGATTACCGCAACATAACAGTTCAGTGTCAAGGGGACGCTCCATGCTCAGAATAGCTTCACGAAATGTATTGGGCTGAACGTGCTCAGGCACTCCCGTGATAAGTACAGGCCCGTCCTTGAGATGAATGTCCAGTCCACGGAACGAAAGACGTTCATAGGCCTCGTAGTTTAAGGCTTGTATCATCAATCCGCGGCCCCGCGTCGAGGAAGTATA
Organism: Pleurotus djamor; assembly: GCA_029747585.1. Classification (NCBI taxonomy): domain Eukaryota; kingdom Fungi; phylum Basidiomycota; class Agaricomycetes; order Agaricales; family Pleurotaceae; genus Pleurotus; species Pleurotus djamor. Next base: position 1,264 of record JAPEVF010000500.1, read on the forward strand.
CTGAGGGGGGAGGTCCAATGAAGATTGAAGCATTCCCTGGAACAGTGCTTGGAGCACTCGGCCATATTGAGGATTCTGGGGAAAAATTAAGGAAAAAGAGTACCCAAGATTTGCGAGACTCACGGAAACGATGGGCTTCACTTGAACTGGTTCTCCGTGCACGTCGTAGATGACAGGTAAATCACAAAGTGACATTACATTCTCTCCGAGTCCAGGGCTGGGCGCTGGTCCGAGACTATTGTGGCTATCATACGTGGTCGAAGCGATATCGTGGCAGAGACGACGTTTCTTTGCAGTCCTTGGAACCTTGAACCATAGCGGATTAATGGGATTCGTGGCGCGTTTAGGGCGGAGGGTCCTGGGATTAGTGCCCTGGACGTCGTTGGCAGAGGAATCGACCACTTCAGGTAGATATTCAGAGTCGTCACCATCATATTCTCCTCCAGAGCTAGATGCCCTTTTCCGTTTCTGACCAGTCCGAGGTGGAGGACCGGCAGGTCCAACGATAGTAATTTTTCTAGGCTTCGACGTGGATTTGGGACCCATCGCAGCGATCTTTCGAGGGGCGCTCCCATCGTCGGATGGGTCACGCGGGGGTGACGGAGAACGAGAGATGGAGCGAGGGGCTTGAGGGGAGGTTGGTGGAGAGGTTGGTGGAGAATTCGGTGGGGATGGACTGTTTGATTCACTAGGCTGTGAAGGGGTAGCTGTGAAAGTAGGAGTGGGAGCGGAAGACAAAGATTGAGGACGGGATAATGTGGGTGTCGATGGACAATCAGGATCGCTTGGTGGTGAAGGGGTAGCTGGGGAAGTAGGGGCAGGAGAAGAAGGAGATGGACGACGTGTTGACGCGGCTGTCAATGGTGAATCAGGATCGCTTGGTTGTGAAGGGATAGCGTGGGGAAGTAGGGGCAGGAGGAGAAGGAGATTGACGAACGTGTTGACGTGGCTGTCGATGGTGAATCCGGATCGCGTGGTTGTGCAGGGTTTGCTGTGGAGGAAGAGGCAGAGGCAGGAGGAGAAGAGGGACTTGACGGACGCGAGGACACTGTTCTGGATTGGCTGGCTCGGTGGTCGGTCTGAGGGCATGGCAACGCGGAAGATGGTTCGGGGGAAGTTGACGGGGATCGTGGCAGGGGTGGTGACGGCTTGTCTGAATCGGTTGGCTGGTGGGCGGGGGTGAGCGTAGATGTTTGAGAGACTGCCGGCATCTGGGGACGCTCTAGAGAACGGGGACGATTAGGCAATTCTGGCTGGAAGCCTGTCGTCGCAGGTGGTGGCAAAGTGGGAGCGACCGATGCCGTGGATGATGATTCGGTGGTGATGGACTGGAGTTGCCGGAAGAACGATTGGTCCTCCTTTGAAACCATAGGGCCCTCGAGTTCCTTTAACGCAGCGTGCAGGGTGCCGAGCGCAGAATTGAGGGATGACGGAGCTCTGGCGACTTCGTGCACCGCATTCCAAATGGCACGCTCAATCTTCGTAATACACTCCGGGCGTTCCGAGCCAAGGTGAAGCCATATCTGACAATGGAACTCGGTTAGAACTATGGGGACGGAGTGAATCAGTAGCCTCACTTTGAATAACCATGCTCTGGACACGCTCTTATTGATGAATGATTTAGGGATGAGGAGCAGCATTGGCGAGATCGACAAAGCGAGGTGGAGGGGAAGAAGCATCACCCGCGGTCCGGAATGTACACTGGGACTCTTCAGTCTACAGAAGCAGGCCACAGATTCAGGTGCGACGCCGCAGCTCTCAAGTTCATTCCAACCCTCTGGAATAGGAAACGACTAAACGGGGGGTTAGATTCAAGCTACGGGTGTTAGAGGGTGGGGTTACCTCGATGGCGAGTCGTAAGCCCAGTGCCGCCAGAAGGATATTCGCAACGGTCTTGTCCATAACATTTTGGGCCTGGACCCTCTCATTTGCCGTCACTAGAGCGTCGAGCGTGTTGGGAGCGTCGCTATTGATGAGTGGGGAAGAGTCCCCCTTGGGAGCATTGGATAGAAACTTCTGGATAATCGCTGGGTAGTTGTATAGCATTTCAACTGCTTTCAAACAATGCTTTTGCAATGGACAGGAGTTGGAGGGTTGCGGTTGACTTGCGCAGGGGAATCGGAGGAAGCCGGGAGGGGCATTGAGCGAGGCTAAGAGAGTGAGGGCGCATATCATGAAGATTGTGGAACCAGGCGTAGCACCGCTGGTACCACTTGCTGGAGCGGAGAGCCAAGTTTTCAAGCTGGAGCAAAGGTTGGGCGATAAGAACCCATGTAGGAAGACGATGCTCTCCGGCTATTGACGTGAACAGGTTAGTGAGGCACAGGTCGTAGGCGGCATAAGACCCACGGGCAAGTAATTCTCCAACGCGTCCGGGGGATAAAAAAACGGCAACGAATTAAGGCGTAGCTCATCAACGGCAACTTGAAAAGGAGACAGGACACTAGAGAGTCGATTAAAAATGGTGACAGGACGTTAGAGGAGCTTTACCTGGTGGGATGCAGCGGTCCGGTGAGGAGCTCCATGGTTTCAGGGTAGTAGAGCTGGTGGCCTTAATATTCAGTCAAGGGGAGTTCCAGTGTATGAGGCGCAGAAATGGTACTGTTTGCTACTGTTTGTTCTCACGATGAAAACTGCTTCGGATTGGTAGAGCGCTTGTCGGGCGCTAATCGATTTGTCGACACACGATTTTGGGGCAATATCTTCCCACGATGATTAGTCTGCCCTCGGAAGGAGTCCGAGTTCGGGCACTCGCCGTGACGTTCGTATTACAGTCCACTCTGAAATCACCCTAGGCTGTGAAAACATATCATCTTAATTTTTGGCTTCCGTCTACTCGGTGGGCGGGGCAAAAGCTGGGAATACCCATAACTTGGTCATATCAAAATTGAAGGGGCATAACCCATAATTTCAGGTNAAAAAAATGTCTAATCATTATACATCCTCTTAGCCGCCACGACGAGGCTTGGTGGTTCTATAAACACAAAGTTACTACCACGTCTCGTACATTGCCAGACCGTCACGCCAACGCTGCTTTCTTTCTTCGGCGGTGGCAGGAGGGACGTCTTTCTCCATAAGAAAACCGTTGTCAACCCATCGAAAGAGCTCGCCACCGGTATACTGGGTGATTGAGTATCGAGTTTCATGAGAGGAAATCGGGGTATTGGAGTGGTACAAACTAGCAGAGGGAATGAGGACGGTGTAACCAGGTGGGAACTCAATGACTAGCTCCAAGTCCCAGAGGACGAGGTGTCCGCCTTTCAGGTGATCGTATTCACCCAAAGCGGTGATGGCGCACCAACCCCAAGCGAGGTTACAGACGTCGCGGTGCTTCTGGCAAACGGTCTGGGGACCAAAGTTGACTGTGAGGGATGCAAAGTCGCTACGTTTGAAGTTCCGTTTCAGGTGTGGGTGGTGTTCAACGACGGCATCGAGGGTTGAACGATAGTACCTTCCGAGATCGGGTGCGTGTTTATGGAGGAGGGAGCTCTGGAACTCAGCCAAAAATTGCAGCTTCCTTGACGCGGCAGTGGGTTCGGCATTCCCAGGTCGAATACTGGCGATCGTCGTCGCCGCGAGGAGATGCAACGAGCTGCTGTATCGGGAAAAATTAATGCGGTGGAAAAGACGAGGCCCTCAAACTAGAACCGACGGTCATTTTTGCCATCACCGTTGTTGCAGTACGGTTCGAGGGACTCAAAGTCTACAGATGTCGTGACGTGTTGGGGAAATGCTCTTGCGGAAAGTCCGCCACCTGATTGGGGAAAGTGAGCATGCGTACGCATGGAGTGGAACGTATGCCTCATCACCTGGGGGTCGATGGGGACGGATTCCATGGGGTGAATGAGTCCGTTGGGCTTCACCTATGAAAGATGATAAGTACGAGTGACTCTAGAGAGGTGATGGAATCATTACGCAGGGAGGTACGGTCTTCAGTGGGCTGGTTAGCGACATTGCCAATTGCGCGACGCTTGGAGAGTGAGGGGCCTACATCATGTACGGAGGACCCAATTTGACATTTGTTCGGGAACACTACGGGAGCTGGGCGTACCTGAGAGGATAGACTGAGAACATGATCTTTTACGCATCGGCGAGGTAAGCGGGTTAGAACCGAAGAACAACAGAAGACTAATAAACATTAACATTGTTCATTTTTCAGGGCGAATTATTACATAATCAGTCGATATATTCCTGATGGACGAATTGGCGCAGCTGATAGGCTTCGCCGAACTGCCGGTGGCCCTTTGTTGCACGACGCAATGCATCTTCAAGTCCTGCAATAGCCCTTTGTATCTCCCGTCGGACGTGGCGTACCACCCTCAGCTCAGAACCTGCTCCTGCGAGCTGAAGGATGGCAGCATGGCAGTCGTCGGTAGTTTTGTCGAAACTTCCCACTGCGAGCAGCGCCTCCTCAAACAGCTCGTACGAGCAACCTGACACCGAGAGGTATTTGTGGCAGAGCCCATCAACATAGCTGCGGACCGTGCCGTTCTTGAGTTGCTTGAATCGTTCATTGATTGCATTGAATTGGGCCATCCACTCAGCCACGGTGGTAGCATTTTGGCTGAAGCTGGGCGTCAGCCAAATTGATGGCGTTCATTTTCAGGGTAACAGACCTCTCCCGTGCGTGACGATATCGAACAGTTCTACGGGTATTGACAAGCACCTTATGCCTACATTCGGTTAAGCAAGAGTGCGACGGTGGTACTGTTTCACTCACTTCTCGTAGCTGCGATTACTTTTGGACCGGTTGGCCGCTTGCTGCTCTTCTGGAGTATGGTACAACCGAGGGCGACCACGACTGCGAACCATGGAAAAGAGGGAAGGAGCCGCATGTGAGCGCATCGATACCTTTGAAACTGGCCAGTGCGGATGCATGTTCCTTCTGCGCTTCTTAAAGATCTTCGCAATCCAAAGTTCGGTGCACCGTTGTCCGAATCAGGCTGGCGATCAGCAGGATCCAGTCGGTCTTGTTGGATTTGGCAAATTCGATGTATGGAGGTGGGTAAAAAGTCGAACAATCAAACTCTTCAGTAAACTAACGGGAAAGACCATCTAAGAACCGTCCTTCTCCACAGGGCAACTTGAAGGCTAAAAGTAGAAGGATGATGGCAACCAGATGAGCGTCGCTGTCAAAGCAGTTGATCCTCAACGTACCCCATCTTTATCTGACTGATTGGACGAGTCATCTGCGAAGAGAAGAGATGTCGCCGCTTCGATGTTCTGCCTGTGCACCCTGAATGCTTCACCAAGCTTTCTCCTTTCGTTGGCTACATCGGCCGTCACAAGGAAAAGGATGTAGGCGGCATCGCGGTAGGAAACCCCCCACCGATCCTTGACCTCAATGATGCGGGAGTGAAGGACAGTCGCCTCTGAAATGGAGTGAGGCTGAGGAAGAGGGATCAGAGGGCAGCGAACGGACAAAACTTTTCACGAACTGGATCCGATGGTATGGGGATGGAGCTCTGGCCGATATTGATAGTGGGTCCATGGAGGGTGGGGGGTATCTAGACAATGTGTGAAGAGGTAGGACGATAGATGTGAGAGATTCAGTCATTCTACCTGAAAACGGGGCTCGCCCTCATGCTTGGGATCGGGGACTGCTTTGGGCGAGTTGGACATGGGAGTGGATGGAGTAGATGCGTGGGAAACTGGCTAAAACTAGATTCGTTGAAAAAACGCGCATCAACGCGCGTCACGGCCCATCACTCCTGACAACCCGGCCCAGGGCTCAACCTGCAGGGTAGGCGAACCATATGTCCTCCCCCGTTGAAGAATTCGCCACCTTGGACGTCGAGACGGCAAGAAGTCGCGTTGAATCCATTGCTCGAGCATTTCGAAAGGCGGTTAACCGGGATCGCGGCGCCGGATGGCTGAAAAGTCGCATTCAAGACGTCGTACGCATAGCTGAACGCATCATGGCTTGTGATGATACTCAGGTCATGTTTTAGGTTGCAATTCTCCGCGCCTTAGATCGACGTAACGACCTTGAGGAATTTCGAGGGGGGTCACTGGGTTTCTTAAGGAGTGTTGTCAATACGCATACCAACCCGCGAATCAACTATGAAATGCGAGTCTCCCAAACAATTGACCTGGCCCGTACTTTCGCGCCACCGGAAAACTTGCAACCACGACCTCCACCTAGTCCTACGAAGGAGCCTGAACCCTCACATGCTCTTCACCAGCGCACCAAGAACTTAGCCGACGAAGCTGATAGGAGTACGCAGAGTAGGGATAATCTCCTCCAGCAGCCACTCCAAGCGAACCCTGTCAATCCTCTGCTGAAGGTGGGACCGCCTAGAAAGTACGCCGCAGCGTATCAACTTCAAAAGTCAGTCCCCCTGGAACCTAAAGTGGTACGTCGTGGTTCCCTCTCTCATCAATCTGCCTCATTGTGCACAGGCGACTGCCCAACCATCAGCCCTCGATGCCCCTCCATCGCCCCCGGCGAGTTCCGCCTCTACACACTCCGAGTACTTGCCAATGAGGAGCTCTAGCAAAGGGAAGCGGAAGCAAGATGATGACGATTACGTTGATCCCCCTCAGGGTTTCCTTCAAGGGAACGATCAACCAGTCCCCATACGGAGATCCAATCGCAAGCCTCCTCCAGCCCCGCTTCCAAGGCCATCCTCAAGCAAGCGTCCCCCCCCCACATCCGAGTCCCACTCCACTGAAGACGAGAACGAGGTCAGCCGCTCCGAAACCACCCCCCCTAAGAAGAAGATTAAGTTAGCGACCAAGTCCCGCCCAGCGCCGCCCCCAAGAGAAGAAGTCCCTAGCCCTGTATTTAATGAAGGCGAGGACGAGCTCAGCCCCTCCGAAAGCTCCCCCCCCCCCAAGAAGAAGAAGACCAAGCCAGCGACGAAGTCCCGCCCTGGGCCGCCCCCGAGAGACGAAGTCCTTGGCTCAGTCCTTGATATTCCTTGTACTAGATGCGTCAACGATGCGGTCGTGTGTCGATCTAACCCCGATCCTACCAAAAGTGCCTGCCAAACGTGTTCACGACGGAAAGTCAAGTGTAATCTGTCATTACCTAACGTTCGTATGGAACGACTGGAAGAACGGATGAAGAGTCTGGAGGAGGGTCAATCAAAGTTGTTGCAAGGGGTGTCATGGATTCAAGAAGCATTGGACGTCCTCGCAAAAATGGGCATGAAAACTCCCTCCCTGACGGGCCACGTTACGTTGGCGAGGCTCCAGGGAGCCCTTGGAGACTTGCGTCCCAGCAATGGTGTTAATTCAGCGCGAGGGCCAACCAATCCCGCATTCCCACACGGGCGTGGTGCCAACCACAACCAGGAGGATCTCCTCAACGATACTGCGAGCGATCTTACGACCGAGACCCACACCCCTGCTCACAACTTATCCAGCACCCTCGTCATCCCACAGGTTAGCATTCCCAGTTCTGTTTCCTTGGACGTCCCCGAAATGAGAGCCACTGCTGGTATGAGTACCCTTTCTACTCAACCACCCCGGGCCATCGTGCCTGATGCAGCACTTCTTTCAACCACGCCTCCTGATTCTGCGAATGTTGTTCACTCACTTCCTCCATCATCTTTGCCTCACAAATTGGGCGAGGTATCTTCTTTGGATCCCTTGGCATCCGAAACCTCTGTCCCTTCCCTCACCCGCTCGAATGCGGCTAACCCGACGTCTCCTAACGATACCGAATTCTCTGGACCCAGTAACGCTCGCCTCGTCTCGCCATCGCTGTTGTCGACCATCATCGACCACCCTCCCCCACCATCAGATCTNGCCCCTCAACATGGGAGATACTGCGACCCTGTCCCCCACTGCAATTCANGGCTGTGAATCTCGAGCCCCCTTTTGCCCCCGAACTCTCTGTTACCCAGTCTACAGGTTTAATTGTAGATGACCAAGTCGCCCAGCCTCCTGCGACCATCTCCTCCCAAGCGTTGGAACTCTCTGCTACCCAGTCTACAGGTTCAATTGTAGATGACCGAGTCGCCCAGCCTCCTGCGACCATCTCCTCCGATGTGACTGCTCCATCTGTAGCCGGCGACATTGAGATGAGCAACCCCAACGACTTGCCTCCTTCAGCATTGTCCACTCCCCCTTCGTCCCCACCACCACCACCACCACCACCACCACCACGAAGCGTCGACGTCCTCAATGACAAGTCATGCTCGTTGATCTTCCATGTCTTGCGCCTACATCCCTTCTGGCGACTTCCTCTCGATGGGGTTAGGCTTCGTTTCACACCAGCAGTTCTACGCTCCCAACGTAAATACTTGGATCCCTTTGACAAACCAACTGTCATCCTCGTCATCCTGGACGGGAAAATCTGTGAAGTTGGAAGGTTTAGGGTAGGTTTTTTCGGATGGTTCGAGTTTGTGGTAGATATCGAGTAGAGGGAGGTTTTCCTTAAATCTCATGAGAGAGTAGTTCCTCGACGATGTACACACCATCTACAGCAACATGGCTTCCTATCTTATCAATAACCACACCAACACTCCCTACGTCCTCAACACAGACCGTTTCATTTGGAACAGACGTCAAGCGACGCGCGTATTCCATCCAAGCCATCCAAGAGGCCTTGCTGCTCGTACCCTCTCTTTCCTCATCCTTTGACCTGCTGTAGGATACGAGGGTAGAGGAAGATATGCTCCTCTCATTCGCTACCCTACTCAAGATGACCAGGGGAGCATGTTATCGTCCTTGATGTTGATGTTGTCTTACAACCCGTACATCCATCTGCTGTCATCCGCATGTGAATTCATCGAGGCCATCGTTCAAACTTGTCTTGCTGCGGATTGTTGCTGTGATGATGTATGAACGTTGGATCCCTGGCTGTCTATCTTGTTATATGTGAGCATTCGTATCTCTTTCTCCATCACCTAACTAACTAGCTGTCTCCTCCCCCAGATTCTCCAGGACAGTTCATAGCTTCCTCAAGCCACCAGCTCCCTCCGATGAGCGGATCTTGGAGTCAGGCTACAGTCAGGCGGTTCAGAGTCGAGTTGATGGAAATGTAGAGGGAGGCTGGACGTGGAGCTGGTCTGGTCTTGACGAAGCTTCCACCTTCGAAACACGGTGCTGCTACGAATGCCTAGCTTCGATAGCAATAACCCGCCCATCACCACCTCCCCAGATCCCCGCTCTGTTCTTACCATCACAGCCATCAGAATCCCAAGGAAAGTGAAACTAACCGCTCAATGACGCACCGATCAACATGAACCCTCTCCACTCATAGCTCCGCAGTCACCAGCACCTTCCTTCATTGTCTACGATCAATTCCTGCGTTGGTCGTATCCTCCAGGATGGGCGTCAAACAACGCACGTCTCCAACCTCCTCTGGCACGATGTAACTCCCGACCCTCTGCGCCGTCTACATTCCTCCCATCGCTCACACCAATCAGGAGCACCAAAATCTCAGCATGCCTCACTTACTATCGATACTGCAAGTATCGACCTTTGAAGCTGTTGATAGTCATACTTGTTCTATGGTGCGTGAATTTTCTCATTTTTCATCTTCCTGGCTGACACACTTGGTTTCTTTTCTTCTTTTAGGTATTGTCTCATACGGCTTTGGGACCCTGTACTGGCAGCGTTACGCGTATACACTGGTCAAAGGAACCTTCCGCTTAGCTCACCGTTGTGTACGTCGCGGATATGGATTTTGAAGGCTGGTCGTTTTAGGCAGTTGGAGTTTGAGGAGATGTCGAACAGAGGTTGGCTTGAAAGGGAGGGGACTCTACGAAGAACAAACTTGAAGATGAGAGGATGGAGCTGCGACCAATGCGAAGATTCGTCAGCGGACGCTTGTCAACCCTTACATGTCGAACATGCGCCTTGCTGGTTGCTCACGCGCATGGTTGAACCCACTGAGGTCGGACGAAAACCTCGGGTAGTCGACCGGCTCCCCTCCATCCTGTCCTCCTCAGTAACCAGCACCACCCACCCCTGTGATGACACTGCATTCCACATGGGTATCAAGCGCCGCGTGCACCAATCCCTTCTTTCTCCGTATTACCAGGCACTGGTGTTCCATCCATCCCTTTCCTCTGCATAAGACTACCCTCGGGGTACCCAAATGGAAGAAGAAGATTACCTTGAGTCTAACGCAGCTCTCGCATCCACGCCGCCCACAGGGATCGCTCCGAGGAGCTCATAGCTTTGTCAAGCCACCCACTCCCTCGGATGAATGGGTCTCGAAGTCTCTTTGTGAAGCATTGGTGGGTACATGGGGTGCTAACAATGAGATAGAGTATACTTATGGAGGGTGCGGGGTAGGTACGTCTAGGCTGAAACACGCCTACGACACGCGTAAATCGGTGCCAGAAGCGAGGAAAAGAGACACTAGAAGGCCGTAAAAATATCAGTAAGTGTGGCAAAGCTCGATTCATCAATTTTGACACACTCTGCCTGGTCCTGTAGCTTTCTCAACCTCAGAAACTGTTGTCCCCCCCGTTCCCACATTGGCTGTCCAACCATTCCGAGCAGTATGTGTCCTCCACCCTCCAAGGCTCCATCTGGACATATTTTGCTAATGCCTAGGCTAGCCGCCTCGTTCGACGATGCCTCCGATGGTCTCCATGAAGCCGATGCACACCTAGCAGATATCAGGTAAGTCATTTGTAACCTCGACGAAGCATTAGAACCAAAAGAAATACTCACTTATTGACTTGATTCCTTTTTTTTTCGATATTGCACAGCCACAATGATCAAGATCGGCGGATATGTCAGCGAGGACAGAGGTGATGAATTTGAGGGTTGGAGGTGTTGTTTGTTGGGCCGTGGCGCTGTCTTTGCTTGTAGATGTGGAGGTCTGAGTCGAAGCGTGGTAGTGGTTGTTCCGGGGTAGAGGGAGGTGGATGTTGTCGTCGTCGTTTGGGTGGAAATGGGTGGTGCTGGTGAAGGGAGGATGTCGCTGCATGCGCATATAGTGTTGGGTAAGTCATCTACAACCCTCCGAAGCAATCGCACGGCTGGAAAACTCACCGCTCAGTCTTTTTTGTCCTACACAGCCACATGTACGTCGACCAACATCAACCAATAACCAATAACTCGACAGGGACTGAGCGAATCGGTCTAGCATGTGGGGATGTTGTTCATGGGAAGTTAACGGTGTGTTAGCCGTTGAGAGGGGTGGCGGAAGCAAAGGGATTGATGGTGGTGTTGGGGCAGCAGAAGGAGGGAGTTGGGGAGGAGTTGACTGGTGTCTCTGGGTGATGGTTAGGGATGGAATAGAGCTTGATGGTGATGGGTTAATGATGGTGGTCTCGCTCTCCTATGCGGTCTTCAACTTGCATAGTGACTACATGCTTTCTCAGAAACTACCTTCGGCCTCGTAAGCGTGGTGTGCATCGCACACCCACAGGGCAAGTGTAAGTTACACATAGTACTCTCCCTCAACCCCATCCTGAGTCAAATATTCCAGGCCCGTGTATTTTATCTTCCCCACAGGGATGTGCATTGTTGCGGACTCAAGGAAGTTTGACGTAGCCCGGCTGTATGAACGATGCATCCCATTAGGCAGTTGCGAGTCGGCGACTGTGACAAACATTGTAGTAGCCACTCCTGTGTTCCCCTTTACGGCGGGTGTCATTCAGGATGGTTTAACGAGTTACTGGAAGCCGATAGACCGTATCCACAGACAAGATGGCGGGGTTTGGATGAAAAAAACTCGGTTCAATGTTTGAATTTGAATTCTCACCCAATATGGCTCGCAACTCTGCCATATTCTGCCATACCCCCCAAAAATTCTACCGTTTTGCCAGGGGTTATGCCATGGCAGGGCAGAACTCGTGGCAGCCTGGCAGAGTTCTGCCCCCAACTCTAGGCCTGGCTGGGACAGAGTAGGTTCAGCAGGACGTTGAACCACCTCTAACTTTCCCCGGGGTGGGCTTGAAAGTTGGCCCGAAAAGTGACTTTGTCAATCGCCCCCTCAGACACTGCAGAGATATCTGTAACTCTGAGGCCTGTCAGAGTTAATTTCAGTAATACCTAGACGCCGTGAATCAGAAACGAGGTCAACAAAATGATTGGAATACCACGTACCGGTCAGAACATACTAGATGGGCTTCTTCCCACCCGCATCCACCATTCTTCCGCTTCAGCAGGGTGCCTCGGCACTGGCAATGAACTCCATACATATACTGGTCTCCTTTGCAAACGAGCACCTCATAACGGCTTGGTCACCACGCTACATTCCACGCCCCAGAATGTAACCATTTCCACGCATACACCCGTCCCGGGGGCCCAAGCCAAAGTTTCGCGCTTTCAAGCGATTTTTGCCCAACGATATGTTCATCATGGTGTATAATTGATGTGTTTCCCAAAAGGCACGATCAAGGTTGAAATCGAAGTGGCGGAAACGGAGAGGGGAGAAAAAGAGAGATGGATCAGATGCGGGGTACATACTAGGCTCGAAATCCAGCCTGGGAGGTTATCCTGGTAAAAGGCGCATTCTTCGAGCCATTCAAACAAACCATGGATAATGCGAACAATCAAGTGCTACACGACACTCTCGGCTTTCAGATTGCTACGAAGATGAATTTCGCATATTCCACCTGGATTTCCGTGAAAGGCATGCAGTGGCATGCACAGATGTTTGGTGAGCCTCATCGACCACCACAAGTCACGGATGGAGACGTTGGAAGTTGGGTGTTTGAATGAGTGTTGACCGGGACGCGTGACGGGTTGCAAGACGGGTCGTCGTGGGATCCTTCGAACGAAACGAAACGAACTCCTTGATCTTGACCTCGAAGCAACTCCCACTTGGTCAATAACTTCCAAGGAACTTCGACTCTTCTGACGCGTCTCTACCAGGATCTACAGGATTTTCGCTTCGTTTGACCGTAACATAGAGGCAATCATGACCAAGGCTAGCCTGAAACACACAGTCTGCTCGTGTGGACACTGAACCAAGCCCCGTATCAGGAAGTAGATCATTGCATCGGGTAATTAGGCAGGGACTTTCTTGATTGAATTGTCATTGATACTCATTGGATCGTTTCAGGATTCGTACAGTTCATGGAAACAGGTGGCCGTCCAGAGCGACCCTTGGTCTGAACGCGTCCTGACGAATCGCAGCGTATTCGCGCATCTACGTCTACCAGGGCCATCGGATTGCCACCCCGCGCCTGGGATGTTAGATCTCTGGATGCGTATCAGGTGTTCAGAGGTCGCACTTTCTACGCTGATCTGCGAGTTGAACAAGATATCGGTGCAAACATGGAGAGTATAAAAGCGGCCTTGCTTCAGTGGTTACTCCCTCAGCAGTGCTGGTCACTTCTCAAGACATCTCCTCCAACCCACCTCGAGCCGGGCTCACCTCTCTCACACCACTCTTCTCTCTAACTAATCTCGTCCATCTCCCCCTCTGCCACCATGTATTTTTCTATGAAGTTCGCTGTTCTTGCTTCCTTGGCTTACGCTGCCTTGATCAGCGCGTCACCAACGCTGTAAGCTCTGCATCTCTCGTTGAACCCTGCGGCGATACTGATACCGCGTTTTTCTCTCAGAAACGTCGACGACGGCAGGGACCTCGAAGCTCGTGGTCCTCGCGGTCGACCTACTGTATGTTCCTCTTTGCTAACGGATCTACAATACTCTGATCATTGCTTGTCTTCTAGCAACAAGAGTGCGAGGTCGCATGCACATTATCCGGATTTGTTGGTGCTCAGTGGCAACAATGCGTTCGCGACTGTATGGCTACGAACTATCCCTCGCCACCACCTTCTCCTCAAAATAAGAAGAAGGCAAAGGGAAAACGCTACAACGAGGGACTTGAAGCTCGAGGACCTCGTGGGCGACCTACGGTAAGACATCCTTCTGACCTTTCCTTGTACATATAAGTTCCTGATTTCGCGATCACTAGCAACAAGAATGCGAAGTTGCGTGTACGCTGTCCGGGTTTGTAGGAGCACAGTGGCAACAGTGTGTCCGGGATTGCATGGCTACGAATTACCCGTCGCCACCACCTTCCCCTCAAAACAAGAAGAAGGCGAAAGGAAAGCGTGAAGCCGAAGAGCTTGAAGCTCGAGGCCCTCGAGGACGACCTACGGTAACGCACTCGACGATGAATCATTAGTTCGTCCCTAACCATGTCTAACAGCAACAAGAGTGTGAGGTTGCGTGTACCCTATCAGGATTCGTTGGTGCCCAGTGGCAACAATGTGTCCGAGATTGTATGGCGACCAATTATCCTTCACCTCCACCTTCCCCACAAAATAAGAAAAAGGCAAAGGGCAAGCGTGAGGCCGAAGAGCTTGAGACGCGTGGACCCCGTGGTCGTCCAACGGTAAGCTTTTTCTCTTTCGAACCATCGTTTCGAATACTCATCCAGCCATGATGTTGCCAGCAACAAGAATGTGAAGTTGCTTGCACGCTCTCTGGTTTCGTCGGGGCTCAGTGGCAACAATGCGTGCGCGAATGCATGGCTACCAACTACCCTTCTCCCCCACCTTCGCCGCAAAACAAGAAGAAATCCAAGGGCAAACGTGACGCTGAAGAACTCGAAGCTCGTGGTCCCCGTGGTCGTCCTACGGTAGGAACTTTCCCCGACGTTCACTCTGAGTTCTCATCACTTAATCGGGATCAATAGCAACAAGAATGTGAGGTTGCCTGCACTCTTTCTGGGTTTGTAGGAGCCCAATGGCAACAATGCGTCCGCGACTGCATGGCCACGAACTATCCTACTCCCCCTCCTTCCCCTCAGAACAAGAAGAAGGCTAAAGGCAAGCGAGCTGAAGAAGATTCCGAGTAGATATCGTCTTTGTTTACTTATCTACCAACACCGCAATTTCAGTATTTTTACCCCGACGTGCTCTATACTCATCCACGACAATATGTCCTATCTTGGCTACAGTCTAGCCTCCCGGCCTATGGAACCCCGGCTTATTCGCTCTGTCGACCAGTCTCGGGAATGAAAGCGCGAAGAAAACGTCAAGTCGTCAACAAGTGTCACGACAACGACGAAAAGGTTCTGCATCGAGGAAACCCATCAAGACGCCGCCAGGGACAAGGAAGTGCCACATAGGCGAAACGCTTAAGTTGTTCGCCAAGCTGAGACGGATAAGGCAGACCCACATTGCATCGTTTTTCTTCCATTGACTTGCCTTGTACATGTCCTGCAGAGAGTTAGGCCATGTGCTGCACATAGGGTGTTCACTGGCGCCGGAGACGACGTCGACGTGCAGTTCGGGGACGGGCGAATGGCCGCAGGCAAAGAAGGAAACGGCCACGTGAGCGGAGCACCAACGGAAAAGTTCCACAGTTTACCGCCCCATCGCGTTACGTAATCATCAATCCTCCCCAAATCCCCAAAAGATTTTCTTTTTACATATAAGAATGGTCGACGTTGGAGGGTCGCCGCCACGCTTCCGTCACTTTTTTCCTCCCCCCACCACCGTCCTCCGGGACTTCCTCATTCACGATGTCCTCCCTCCCTCCTTCATCGCCGCCCAACGTCAAGAACGACGAGCCCGTACCCGCCGACATCGACATCCCCGACGACTACGTTACCTACACCCTCAAGAACCAAAAGCCCCTCCCACCTTTCCAATGGGCAAACCTCCCTAACGAACTCAACTGGATTTCCTTCACCCTCATCACCCTCACTCCCATCATTGGCTTCGTCGGTGCCTACTTCACAAAGCTTCGATGGGAAACTTTCTTGTTTGCAGTATTCTACTACTTCGTTACTGGTTTGGGTATTACCGCAGGTTACCACAGATTGTGGGCTCACAGGTCCTACAACGCTGGCCTTCCGCTGCAGTACGCTTTGGCGTTGGCTGGCAGTGGTGCTTGCGAAGGTTCTATCAAGTGGTGGTCGAGAGGTCACCGCGCTCACCATCGTTACACCGACACCGAGCTCGACCCGTACAACGCGCACAAGGGTCTTTTCTACTCTCATGTCGGTTGGATGCTTGTAAAGCCTCGTCGCAAGCCCGGTGTCGCTGATGTGTCCGACTTGAGCAAGAACGCAGTCGTCAAATGGCAACACAGGCACTACGTAAAGCTCATTCTCATCATGGGTTTCCTTTTGCCTTCTATCATCCCTTGGCTTGGCTGGGGTGATTTCCGTGGTGGTTTCATCTACGCTGGTGTGCTGAGATTGGTCTTTGTTCATCACGTACGTCNTTTCTCTTTTTCGCCTATTTTTCTTCAATTTTCTCACGTCAATTTCTTTGTTCTCCAGTCTACCTTCTGTGTCAACTCTCTCGCACATTGGCTCGGTGAAGCTCCCTTTGATGACAAGCATACTCCCCGTGATCATCTCGTCACTGCGCTTGTCACAATTGGAGAAGGTTATCACAACTTCCACCATCAATTCCCCATGGACTACCGTAATGCCATCAAATGGTATCAATACGATCCCACCAAGTGGTTCATTTGGTCTATGCAACAACTCGGTTTCGCCAGCCACTTGAAGAAGTTCCCCGATAACGAAGTTACGAAAGGTGTTTTGACCATGCAGCTGAAGAAGCTCAGAGAGTTGCAAGAGAAGTTGGACTGGCCTAGCGAGAGCTGCAACTTGCCCGTCGTCAGCTGGGAAAGTTGTAAGTAATTTCTCGTAATGCCTTTTTATATCCTTCGTTGACCGGGGTATCTTTTCGTGATTAGATCAAGAAGAAGCTCAGAAGCGTCCTCTCATCCTTATCTCTGGTTTCATCCACGATGTCTCTGACTTCATGGAGGAGCACCCTGGTGGTCGTCACCTTCTCGTCAAGATGATTGGCAAGGACGCGACTACGGCTTTCTTCGGCGGTGTCTACGATCATTCTAACGCTGCCCACAATGTATGACATTCCTGTTTTAGTTCTGTTCATATATGCTGATCCGCATTGCTCTTGTTAGCTTCTCTCGATGAAACGCGTTGGTGTTCTCCACGGTGGACAACCACATGCGTTGGAAGACAAGGCTATCCCACCATCACAACGTCTCAAGATCGCACGCTATAACGAGCTCAACTCTGGTGGATCATGGAGCTCGGGGTCTGATGCCGAGGGTATGTTGGGTTGAAATTAGTTCGCCCAGCCTACACTTCCCATCTAGCTCTCCCATTCCCTTTGACTTGATGTCGCGTTGCTTCCCTTGCTGGTTTGATGATGTTGGCTGCGTTGCCTAGAAGTTGAATGATTTATTGTCGAAGATGCACATTGCACCTTCGTGGTATATGATACTCGCTCCAAGTTGACAATTCTTTTGGTACTTGCAATAATGTTTTCTTAGATGGATGTTTTGGCCTCCCCCTCGTTAGTTCATGAATTATTGAATGAATGTTTTGTTTTTTGGATGCTGTTACAGTTTCGCCGTCGTCTTGGAAGGTTCGATACCCGTTTTGAAGAGGCTTGTGAAAACGGAAGCATTTTTCCATGTCAAGCGTTCATGGGCTCTTCGCCTCCCTTTCCGGTATGTTTTCTTCTCTCGTTCGTCACCCTTATTTTTTTCTTTCAGAACCACGATCCGCGTTTCCATATCTCTGTTGTCTCCCTTTCAGGCTTTCACCATGCAGCTCGATTCTCCCCTCTTTCGTGCTATTCACGTACGCGCAGGTCTAGGTATAAAACGGGTCGTCCTTGCGTTCAAACAACCCAAGTTCGTTTAGACTTTTTTCGCCCACCTCCTTGGTTTCCTCTCTGATTCCTTCTGCTTCCTCATCGCCCTCACCTCCGTCTTCGCTGCCTTACTTGCACTCGACCATCGTCACTATGCTTGCTCTTGACCTGCCAGGTCGTGGTGCACCCGATGCTCCGAAGTTCTCTGGCCGAGGAATCCATCTACGCCGCTTCTTCGAGGATATTGAATTTCTCGCTGTCCGTGCTGAGTTGACTGACGAAGAAGACAAGATCAAATGGACTCTATACTACCTCGAAGATGTGCAGTGGGAGACCTGGAAGAACGTTATTCCTGAAGCGAAGGGAGACGATTGGTCTGCCTTTAAACTTGCTGTTCTGCGGCTTTATGGTGAAGCAGACGAGGACTCCCGATACAGGATTCGTGACATCAAAGTACTCTGTGAAGAACAGTCTCAGAAGCCGGTCGGAGGTGTCGAAGATGTTCTTCGGTATTATCATCAATTCCTCACGATCGGGATGTTTTTGAAGGAACGAGATCAAGTTGGTGTATACTTCCTCGATGAGCTTTATCTACACAGTTTCGAAGCTACTTTTCAGAAGAAGCTTCTTCGACATCTGCGATGGCGAAACCCTTTGGACTACCTTGGTCGCGATCACCCCTTTGAAGAAGTCCACAAGCTCGCTATTTCGATCCTCAAGTTGACGTCTCCTGTAACCATCCCAGACAATACCACGTCGACTTCGTTGGTCTCACTTCCATCACCACCATTATCATCGCCACCATCTTCCCACCCCGACGCTGGTGACAATCTGGATACGATGAATACGACTAGTGGCGCTCCTCCCTATACCTCCACCCCTCCTCCTCCTACCTATCCCCGAATGCTCTGCGCGTTCTGTCACGATCCCAATCACACCTCTCGGCACCAATGTCCTTCCTACCAAGCCATGGCTCGAATGGGCTGGGTTTATACTAACGAACGCGGCTGCTTTACCCTTCCGAATCATCAGGAAATCACTCGCGCGATCCGAGGGAAGATGTTCAAAGAGCAGGTTGAGAATTGGCGCCGCGATCATAACCTCCCTCTCGACCTGGCTGATCCTTGCCCGATATGCAATCCAATGTCGACGTCCACACCGTCGCAACCTGTATCTGTGGGCTTGGGTTTCGTTTCAGTATATTTTAGCGAGGCGTCAGAATAGACATCCTATATTTCGAGGGAGCGGTAGGAACAACNAAAAAAATGGAGTTCAGTCATACTTACTAGTAAAGCAATATCAGCTACTAGTATCCCTTACTCATTGTCGTTTGTCGTCACACATCATATAGAGTATCATATCTCAGTCACAATTGCTACCCTATCCACGATCATGGTTCCGGGCTGTCGTGTTTCCAAAGAGTCTGACCATCGCCGTGGTATCACTGAGGATGCCAATCAGTCATAGCTAGTAAATAGTTGCTTTCCTCATATGTGCATGACGTACCACTCATCCCCCCTCTTCGTCATGCCACAGGCAACTCGAGTCTCCGTACAGTGCACATAAACGGGCGAACGCAAGCTAGAAGACGGAGTTGGCGTCCCGAGCTGCCATTGTTTGACATTGATCTCGACTTCTGGGGCATCTTCAGGGCCTACCGAGCACGTCCCGCATTTCGAGAGGGTTGGATTTGGATCGAAGAAAACGCAGGGAGCATGATTAAGTTCAACTTAATAGTTCATGATGCTAGCCAGTAAGCATTTCCGTTCGAGAGGGCTGTGAGAGGAAGATGGCTGAGTCGTCTTAAAAGTAATTATAGAAAATGCGAGTGTAATTTCCTCGGAATGAGGTGCAGTGAGCAGGACATGGGAAGGGACTAGGAAATGTCGGGGGTGACAATGTAAGGTAGCGAAGATCCTATAAATTCGACATGGAAGTGTTGGGGATGGGGAGGTGTGTTGAATCGAGAGGGAAGTAGGAGCGACGATCATTGGCGGATATGTCAGAGCGGTTATGTCAAACGTCGCGGTCATGTGATCGAGGGGAAAGGAAAAAGGCAAGCTACGTGCCGAGACTCAAGGGAAGGGAAACCCTAAGCCTACAGTATCAATCAATGGATCTATTCTACTTTGCCCGGGGCCGCGAGTGGATGCAAGGCAACCGGCAAAGTGCTATAAGTATCTATGGCGCTACGGGGAATCCTGCGGCCCTCATCATGCAACGGTAAGGCATCTGCCATTGCGTATTCCAACCTTCCTTATGATGCAGTGACAGTGCTTCAAGTTTCCAAAACCTCAATTCCAGGGCTACCACTCCACCGGGGCGGATGACGACAAGCTGCGCACCATAACCATCATACTGGATGGTACGGCATTCCCCATGGTAAGTACTCGGGATCTGGACGGCGTAGAATCTACGCAATCTGTCCCCTAGCCATAATCCCTTGAAGTTGTAGGAAGGGTGTGGGGACTTGTCGAGCACGGAAGGTAGTACTTCATTCCCTGGAACACTCTTAATTGTTTTGAGTTCCCATTCAACAATATAGTATCGTCGCGGACATCCGATCCCTAGGTATATAGTTCGACCATCTGGCGAAACGCTTAGATCCCACTGCAACGAGAGTGTGTCAAGCCACTCCTTGTTGACACCTTCGTCAGACTCCGGTATTCCCAAGTGGCTCAGGCTCAAGGAGGACGTTTCTTGAGTAATGGTGTTGACCAGGCTCATGTTGGTGCCATAAAACAGTTGCTCTCGAGTTAAGGTGTCGT
This sequence comes from Pleurotus djamor, assembly GCA_029747585.1. Taxonomy (NCBI): domain Eukaryota; kingdom Fungi; phylum Basidiomycota; class Agaricomycetes; order Agaricales; family Pleurotaceae; genus Pleurotus; species Pleurotus djamor. Next base: position 21,557 of record JAPEVF010000500.1, read on the forward strand.
CCTTTGCGCGGGATCGCCTGTGTCGATACACTAAAGCAATCCATGTCCAGCCTGAGCTGCATGCGATACCTTGCAGTATCAGATTTGGACCCTCGCAGTTGACAGTGGCCAGAAGGCGGTCATCACTTAGGCTCCAAATAGACAATGGGGCAACTCTCTGAGGTCGAGTAACTAATAGCTGAGAGTCCTGAAAGATCCAAGTGCGCAATGATTTGGAGAGATGACTTGGTTCGATGCCGGAGGCCTGGTGCAAGGGGGCTGGGTGTTGACTAACATCCCATAATTGAACATCCCCATGGCTATTTCCAGAGCCCAGCATCCTGCCATCCGGGGAGAAGGCAAGAGAAACCAGGTTGTCATTGCCATTGAAAATGGCTAGGCAGCTTTTGTCTTGAATTGACCACAGGCGTATCGTGTGATCGTCTGACCCAGACGCAATGATAGTGCAGGAAGGATTGACTGCGAGAGTAGTTATTGACGCGGTGTGGCCATTGAATATATGGAGACATTGTCGAGTGTCAACATGCCAGAGATGAACATTGTTACTGTCAATGCTATTGGAGACAAGGAGGTCCGGTCGCTGAGCACGAGGGAGGAATTTTACAGTGGTGTTGTGGGAGGACGGGCTATGGTTCGATGCTCCGTGGACCGCTAGTTCTTTCCAAATGGATCCTGATATCGTGTCGTAGATTATAATCCTATGCTCTACGACTACGGCAAGATATCGACCATCTGCCGACCAGTCGAGATCGTGACTGGAGTGTGACCATGATTGCAAAGTTTGTCCGTCTAGATCAAGAATCTGAGTAGCAGTGTATGGGAGGATCATCGCAACTCTCTGAGGAAACACATTTGAGGTGCGAGACACAGCCAACTTGTTGACGTCCCATGGCAAGTCAGTAGTTTTTAAACATGCTCCCGTCATGACATTCCAGATCTTCAGCGCCTTATTAGGAGATACAGAGATGATCCTATCATCTGAGAGAAATTGGTGGGCAGAAACCCAATCATCATGATCAGAGAGCTTGCGGAGGAGCGCCCCATTGTTGGAATCCCAGATTTTGATGTGCTCATCGCCACCTGCGGAAGCTATCCACCGACCATTGGGAGAGAATGTTACCCGCGGGAAATCGTGGCGCATCATACGGAGACATGGTCCCCATGTCTCATCACGACCGGCAAGAATGTTGACGGTAGGAGGATCACTATCTTGATATGGGTACACCTCTCGAAGAAGACATGTGGATGGCGTGAACTCCAGTGCTGAAGTATGAATCCAGAATGGACATTCCTTGATACAATCCATGAAGCTTGAGACAAATCGGTAGCCATCTTGGAGCAACATGTGCATCTTGTCATCACCCTGTTAATGCAATAAATGGGCTTGAATCACCCCAACGACGCCAAGCTCACCTTGTACCAGTCCAGAGCCAGGTTAAGCAATGTTACAGCCTCTTCAATCCGACTCATCATCGCCAGGGCTTCCATCCAATTGAGCATCTGTGTTTCCGTGAACTCCTTCAAAAGCTCCATGATTTCTGTGGTTGACACGGTTTTGCTAAGGTGAAAAGACCAATGAAGGCAAGCATATTGAACATGAGGATGGAGTGAGACAGCCACTCGTTCGTTCAGATCCTCGATCAGGTCTATGGATATCAAAGGCTGTGCAAGGTCACATATATTCCTTTTCAGATTGTTCTCATGGAGCAGGACTTTCAGGCAGCGTATAGCAAGGTGGTCATGGCCGCGAAAGGATAGACTGTCACTGATCCTAGGTACACGGCACCTAGTGGAATCTGCGAGAAACTGGGGGAAACTGGCGTGCAGGAGGCGTATGGGTTGATTCGTGTCAAACGTCAAGACGGAACGAAGACGCTCCAGTATCTCTTCTAGAGTTGTGAAGCGGAGCTCCAAAAGCTCGCAGAGGGATACCGGGGTCAACTGGTCGCGAAGAGCTGCAAGGGCCCCTAGGATCACTGGTATTGAGGGCCCAAGTCAGGATGACGCATCATGTCATCTGAGAAGGCATTGACAAGGACGATCTTGTAAAGGACGTCTAACGCATTGACGTTCAAGCCATGATCAAGGATCAGCCCCAAAGTCCGGCGCAAGTCGCGTCTGTATTGGTGAAGAAATTCAAGACAAGTGGAGGCGTAGATGAAGAGGCCGTCAGCAGCATCCGTGAGCCGTTCGATAGCATCGGATTGGATCGCCATCATTGTTTTCATGATTCCAAGTTCCCCTAGTCGAGATTCAATAAAAAGCTTGATGTCACCGCGCAGGATGGGGGTCGGGATGTGATGTAATTGGAATGGCTCTGGTTCCGACTGCCATTCAACCGATGCGAAAGCGTCTTGGATATGGTACTCTGGACGAGTGGTGAGGAAGAGTCGAAGGGGGAAACGGAGGGAACGCATGCGTTTCAGTAGCAAGTACAGCAATTCAGGAACCTGATCTTGTTCGTTGCATTCATCGAGAGCGTCGAGGACGAAAACAATGGGTCGCCGTGGCCACTGATCCTCCGATACCAGTCTCAGCGGTTCTACGATCAGTTCATCCAGAGCGTACGATAGGTGTTGTGTATTGCCATCCTTTCGATGGGTCGAAATGGCTTCCGCTATCAATGGCGCCAAAGGTTGATGATAGCGAGCCAGCTGAACAGCCAGTGTTGGGAATACATGTCTAGTTGCGGAAAGCTCTTCGATACCTCGTTCGAAGAAGAACGATCCGCCCAGAGCACCTGCTTTGTCGAGAATCTTGGCGACCTGAACAGCGATCGTCGACTTCCCAGTTCCAGCTGCGCCAACGAGCACGAAGATACGAGCATTCGCTTGAGCACCACCCTTTCCACCTCCCATAGACCAATCCTCAATGTCCTTCAGTAGCTCCGTTCTTGTTCCCTCCAGCCACTTGCTCTTCCGACCGTTTACGGGGGCTCTGTATCCTGCATCGACAGTCTTGATACTACTCAGATTGCGCTCCAGTTCGGCTATTTGCGTCGTCTTGATGATTTCATTCACCACCATCTCGATGCTGATCGTGCCTTGTAGATATGTAATCGAACCTCGGACGGATCGCATGTTTATAGTGAATAAGTGCTGACCTGGAATCGTGATTTTGCCTGGAGAACTTGATCATTGAGAGATTTAAGGGTGGTTGCATCCTCGCTGCTCCGGAGAAATCGTTGGATCGAGTTTCCTTTTGATAACTTTCGACCCTCTCTCAAGATCTCATTGATGTTGCTAGGAGGAATAATCATTAGACGCATCGGGATGACTAACAACGTACATACAATGCGAGCTTCTTGACGCGGTCTGAGAGACTTTGAGAGCGCTTCAAAGCCGCTGCTGCTGCTTGAGGGTCACCGCTAGTGGATAGGTCGACGTCCACTTGTCTATGGATCTTGTCCGTCGTGGATTCCAGAAACACCACAAGGCTTTCGAGGCTCTGGGCTAGCTGTAGACATTCGGCTGAGTTATTCCGCGTTTCCTTTTGAACAAAGTCAGTTTCGAGGCCGCTGTGAATCACTCAAGCAGATCGCTCGAGAGTCTGACTCACCTGTACCATTTCCACGAGTTTCAGCAGTGTTGACGCTACCACCGACAATCCCGGGATGGGCGCGAGTGATAACGGGCCCTCTGCATGGCTCAGAGTGGTTGCAGAGGCGGAGAGTAATTTGTCTATGAGTTCCCTCCTCTGACTAGAGCGAGACATCATCCATCAATTTCAATGAAGAGATGCAAGAGTCAGACTTCAAGCTTCAAGCTTCAGGTGCTGCGTGCATACGGGCTGCGTGTGAGTCGACGGCCTGACATTTGGGCGGTAATCACCATTGTGCGAGAGACGTCAAGTTCGTTGTTGGCGGGACTCTCAGCATCGCAAAGGTTCAGATAGATAGCTATGGATTTGCGGCCTGTGGTGAATGGGGAATAGAATTAAAGGTGCAGACTGCAGAGACAGATTCGAAGTTTGTTCGAGTCCTTCGCCTAATCGGGTAATTTTCTCGGACATGTGATGTTACTGACGACGCGACGCGACGCGCGTATACTTACTCAGTAGGTGAACATTTGCCATGTATGTTATCATGCATCAACCTTAACATTTGCACCAGCCGTGGCGATTAATTTGGATGAAATGACCCCAGTGGCTTCGATCGCTACAGTCAATCTGGCTGGGACGCTTCACTTTTGGTCAAGAAGCAGTAGAAATACAGAAGTGGTGGCGTCGGTTGGACATGAATACAAAGATCTATTCAGAATCTTCCTCAACACTTCGCTTTCCCTTTGCCTTCTTCTTGTTTTGAGGGGAAGGTGGAGGGGTCGGGTAGTTCGTAGCCATGCAATCGCGAACACATTGCTGCCACTGGGCACCGACAAACCCAGAGAGCGTGCAAGCAACCTCGCATTCTTGTTGCTATTCGTCGCGCGTGGTTCAGAAATATTCAAAGTTAATGTTGGGATGGGGACTTACTGTGGGACGACCACGGGGACCACGAGCCTCGAGTTCCTCTGCTTCACGCTTGCCTTTGGCTTTCTTCTTGTTTTGAGGGGAAGGCGGGGGAGTAGGATAGTTGGTAGCCATGCATTCGCGGACACATTGTTGCCACTGAGCACCTACGAAGCCAGAGAGCGTGCAAGCCACTTCACATTCTTGTTGCTAACAAAGTTATCGTTGGATAAGCATCATAGACGATGATTTGAGTAAATGGAGAGAGACTTACCGTAGGACGACTACGGGGTCCACGAGTCTCGAGTTCTTCAACCTCGCGCTTGCCCTTCGCTTTTTTCTTGTTCTGCGGGGAAGGTGGTGGCGAAGGATAGTTTGTCGCCATACAATCTCGCACGCATTGTTGCCATTGGGCACCAACGAATCCAGATAGAGTACAAGCAACCTCGCACTCTTGTTGCTGTTGGCGTGGTTAGCAATGACACGATGCAACATCGTTGAGTGTAGCTCACCGTAGGTCGTCCTCGAGGGCCTCGGGTTTCTAGTTCTTCGGCTTCACGCTTTCCTTTTGCCTTCTTCTTGTTCTGAGGAGAAGGCGGTGGCGACGGGTAGTTAGTCGCCATGCAATCCCGAACACACTGTTGCCATTGTGCGCCTACGAATCCCGAGAGTGTACAGGCGACTTCGCATTCTTGTTGCTATTGAACGCGTAAAAGTGAGAACAATGGAAGTGAGAGTCGGAGGGAAGTCCTACAGTGGGTCGTCCTCGAGGCCCACGAGCCTCGAGTCCAAAGTTATTGCGTTTTCCCTTGGCTTTCTTTTTATTCTGAGGAGAAGGCGGTGGTGAAGGGTAGTTCGTAGCCATACAGTCCCGAACACATTGCTGCCACTGGGCACCAACGAATCCGGACAGTGTACATGCGACCTCGCATTCTTGTTGCTGGAAGACAGCACAATGATCAGGAGGTCATCATTGGCGGAAGGCAAGGCCGAACATACCGTGGGCCGACCACGAGGACCACGAGCTTCAAGGTCCCCACCATCTTCGACATTTCTGAGAGATAGAAAACACAGTATCAGCATTGTTGTTGATAACAATTAGAAATACGAAGCTTACGGGGTAGGTGATGCGTTGATCAAAGCAGCGTAGGCCATAGAGGCGAGAATGGTGAACTTCAAGGAGAAGTACATCGTGATAAATTGGCGAGAATACAGAAGAGAGCGGTGAAAGAGGTGGTGCGCGAGAGGTGAGCTCAGCTCGAGGAGAGTTGTAGGAGTTGTGTTGAGAAGTGACCAGCACTGCTGAGGAACCAACCACCCAAGGCGACCTGCTTTTATACTCCCCAAGTGTCCGCCGATTNCCTTTTTCGACTCGTTCATCAGCCTAGAGAGTATCAACTCGTTGAACTTCTGATACAGTTCTAGCACCCTAGACGTGAGGTAGTCGTCCTGTATCCCTGCCAGGCGTGATGCACGGATCCATCGCGATTCGTTAGGGTACGTTCAAACCTAGGCTGAGTAGGATCGCCACGCATGGCTACTTGTTTCCAGGAAGTGCATGGATCTTGAAACGATGATATGAGTACTGATAATAATCCGACAGAGAAAATCCACACCGATGCAATGATCTACTTCCAGATGTCCCGTGCTGACCCTCACGTCCTTGAGTGTTTCAAGATGGTCTTGGTAATGACCCTCCTCTATGTTGTGGTTGAAACGGTACCAAAACCCCATAGCCCCTTGCAGCAACGGCATCCAAGATCCTTTTATCAATGCCGGACCCCGGTGAAGCTTTGGACAGCCTTGCCTAGCCTTGTGCGTGTCGAGCTGACGACTCATAGCAAACTTGTGGTTCTGCCCAGTACAAAAGGCTGACTTNCCGCGCACTGAGTAGTAGGTTCAAGGGAGATCATCAGAGTGGCTTACCACGATAATTGGAAACGGATGCGTATAACCAGCCAAATAACTGAATGTCAGAGTTGTCTATAGTTTGAACCAGGTATGTAAAGAGGCGCCCAACCTTGCCTTCGATGTTCGACGTTCCCTCTCGTCATAGAGGTTGGTTTCCAGCCTAACGTTCCCCTACAGTGCTCAGTCACATTCGTCTTCGACTCGCACTTATCAGTCAAGAAACCTAGAGTCACTGTTCAAACGTTCACCACCACATACGTACCGTGGAGATAGCAATCCCACTACGACGTGTCTCTGCAAACGGGCCTTGCTTCAGCCTACTATCAAATCTCCGCCTTCTCAGTTCACCCAAATTCTGCGCTGTTCGCCATCCTTTTCCTTTGCAGCTTCTCCTACTATAGAGGATCTAGCCAAAATGCCAGCGTAAACGCGCGCTCTTGCCGGACGCGTGTGACTTGCGTACAGCCCACTGACATACTCTACACATGGCTATGTACTATCATCTATTCTACGTCGTTACCTTTTTCTTCCAGCCTTCCCCCACTCAAGAACCGACTGGATGTCTACCCAGAGGAAGGAACGCATAGACAAGCTGCTTTCCGCTTCAGCATGTTTTCTGGACTTCGCCGAATTCCCGCTATACCTCGCGCCGATCCCAGGTTTACCCGCGGCAACGTCGGCGTTGCGAAAACTCGTCACCATGGTACAGGTGAGTTCACATCTTGAATTCAATGCACAGTCCAAAGCGAACCTCACTTGACTGAAGGAAACCCGGACTAATTCAGCGGAGTGCCTACACCTAGCCGAGAGTCTTCAAGATCTCGTGAACTTCCTGGAAGAATTTCAGAAGCAGGTCAAGGACGACCTGTCGAATAGCGGGGACCCTCAGGAGGCAACAGCGGCCTTGCAGCGATCTCAGTCACTCTCAGATCGCGTCAAGAATCTCTCTTTGTATGTATATATTATAACTTCAACACGAACGCGACACACCTGCCTACTGTAGTGACATCAACGAAATCTTGAAAGAAGGTCAAAAGTTAAGAGAAGGGCGCACTATCCATCGATTCATCCGAGGGGGCGAAGATGCTGCCACTCTGAAGTCGCTCAACGATCGAGTCCTAAAAGCACATATGCGATTTCAGGTCAGTGTCTCTGAAACATCAACCTGTGACCATGCTGAACCTCGGCTGCTATCAGTTACAAGGCTCAATCAGCATCGAGATGGTAGTGAATCAAATATTCAAGGCCGCGCAAATGGCCGAGCTGGATAGCATTGAGTCCGTTGACGCGGGGTACAGAGCACGGAAGAGCAAGTGGTTAGAAGGAACAAGGACTCAACTGCTGGCAGATATTGAGGATTGGTCAACTGGACGTGGAAAAGACGACGCTCGAGCGAAGGCTCCCATCTTCGTGCTTGTTGGAGCGGCTGGGACTGGAAAGTCTACGATTGCCGTCCAGGTCGCGAAGACCTTGGACAACGAAGGTGCTCTAGGTGGATCCTTCTTTTTCGAACGAGGCATCGAGAAAATTTCCGCGACCCGATTTGTCTTCCCCACTCTCGCTGTTCAACTGGCACGTTCTCACAAGAAGTTGGCTCCGTACATCGTCAAAGGGATATCAAAGCATCGGCAGAGGGGAAACCAACAATACATGTCGTATGCTCTTGATGAACTTATCATAGAGCCACTGAAGCGAGTTCCTAAAGAACAATGGCCACTTCGACCGATCATTTTCGTACTCGACGCCCTCGATGAATGCAATGATCAAGATCAAATCCCTGAAATGCTGTATCTGCTACTCAAGCGCATACGTTCCCTCGATTTTCCTCTTCGGCTCTTCCTCACCACTCGTCCCGAATATCGTATCCGAGAGGTGTTCGACTCCATAGAATGGCAGTCGGAACCCGACCCGTTTCAATTACACTCTATCCCGACCAGCACTGTCCGCCATGATATCAAGCTCTTCATAGAACATCGGTTGAAGGAAATCGGTATCATTGAACGTATCAAAGGCATTCGGGACGATGCTATCGACGAACTCACGGATGCCGCTAACAGACTCTTCATCTACGCTTCCACATGCCTCGAGTTTCTCAACGAACACAAGGCCAATTTAGGCCGGACCTTAGAGCTCATTCTGAGCCATCGCCTAAAGGTCAGCGCCTTGGACAACCTCTACAACTTTGTTCTCGAGAATGCCTTCCCGGAGGACGCGATGTGCCATCCTGATTTGGAACTCTCGGTACCAACTGTTCTGGGCGCTCTCGCCGTTCTTCAAGATCAGTTATGCCCAAAATCTCTCAGCGACCTTTTGGCACTTGAAGACTCGATTACGCGTCAGATACTGGATCGTCTGCGGTCGATTCTGACGTTTGGTACCGATGTTGAACCAATCAGCCTCCTGCATGCGAGTTTCCCTCAATATCTCGCGGACCCTCGAAGATGCCGCATTCCCAGTATCCGTGACAGCCCTTCCTTCCGTGGCCACGACTGCCTCGCTGCTCAGTGCCTGGAGACCCTACAGTACGGCAATACTCTGAAGAGGAATATATGTAACCTCGAGGATCCTTTGGTTTTCAGAAATGAGATCCTCGACTTGGATAAACGTCTGAGCACCTCACTCCCTTCCCATGTCCAATATGCCTGCCTTCACTGGTCTGTCCACCTCAGCGACTCCTTGCCATCGTCGAAGAGAACGAACCTCTTGAAGGAATTTGCGGAGACAAAGTTGCTCAATTGGATGGAAGCGCTGGCCATGATGGGGCGAGTCGAAATGATTGTTGCCGCGCTTAACCGTGTTTTGAAGTGGTACAAGGTACGTTTGAGTGCGTTGGTGAATCTCAGACCCATTGATGATACTACTCTATTAGCTAGACGACGACACCCGAGCACTGTTACACGATGGCCTCAGATTCATCTCAGCTTTCATGGCTTGTATCCAGACATGCCCATTCCATATCTACACTTCGTGTCTGGCTTTCACGCCATCTAAGTGCCTCCTCCGGCAGGTCTATCTACGTCGAGAGGATTTTCTTCCTACTGTTGATGTACCCGTTGGGCTTGACGAGACTTGGGGAGCCTGTCTACGTGTGATGGAAGGACACATCAAACCGGTAGACAGTGTAACGTTTTCGCCCAACGGTCAATGGATCGCTTCGGCCAGCGATGACAAGAACATCAACGTCTGGGACGCCCATAGTGGTGTTCTCCTCCGAACCCTTTCTGGCCATACAGAATGCGTCTCTAATTGCATATTCTCTTCAGACGATGAGATCATTTCCGGCTCAGTCGATGGGACGATCAGGTTTTGGAATATGAAAACAGGGATACCTTCAAGGGTTATTCATTTGGACGATGAAGACATCCCAGTCCTGTTTGTTGCTTTATTACCTACCTCGAACACCCTCGATGTTCCTCGGAGAATCGCAGTCATACGTCCCCTGCACAATCTCCAAATTCTTGATATGGATGGCAGGCTCTTGACGCAGCGATCGTGGGATGGATCAACGGGTTGTTTGACGGTGCTGGACTGGTCGGCGGATGGTCGATATATTGCCATAGCACATGAGAAGACAATCATCCTCTACGACACGATATCGTCGTGCATTTGGAAAGAACTAGTTGGTCATGAAGATGACGTACTCGACCTAAAGATGATATCTCAGCCTCGAATGGACCTCCTCGTGTCTAGTGGAAATGACTGCACTGTTCGACTTTGGAACTTGGAAACTCAAGAATGTGTCCATATCTTCACAGGCCACACCTCATGGGTCTCAGCTGTCGCGGTCGATCCTTCCTATGCCACCATTGCATCTGCATCGCAAGACGGCACGATTCGTCTGTGGTCGATTGAGCATAAGACCTGTCTGACCGTCTTTCCATGCAATTCCTCCCGGTCTCTTGCTTTCTCTCCAAATGGTAGGATGTTAGTCTCTGGACACATGGACTCTGTGATTCGGATATGGGATGTTGATCACCGCGCTGTCCTGCCCCAGGAATACACTAGCACCTTCAACCGAGAGGGTGTACTATGTACATTCTCATCCGACTGCCAGTTCCTGGCTGCTCAGGCTGAGCGCGGTGCTCCGACAGTGGATGTATGGAGGTTGCGAGATGATCATTTTATAGCTACTATCAAACGGGAAAGGACACATTTTTCTGTTCGAAGCGTAGCTGCGAGTCCTGATAGTTCATGGGTGGCTATCGGGGAGGCGAGTCCGTCGGAGATGACCAGGAGTATTCAACTAACCAACACCCTCACCAAAGAAACATTCACCATCGCCTACACGCATGCTAAAACAGAACATTGGAAATTGGGTGGTGTTTCTTCAGATGGACGGCGCATCTATCTACACGGATATGACTCACGATACCGTCGCATACGTTGGAAGATCTTCAACCGGGACACAAAGCAGTTCGCTTGTGTGGGTAGCGATGAAGTACCTTTCGCGCGGAGCATCGACTGGTTGAACCCTTGCCTCCCTCAGGTCAATCAATCTGGATGGCTCGTGGATCGGCGGAGTCATCGCAACATAGCCTGGCTCCCAAGTGCCTACCGATGCTGGGGCTACGGAACTGAAACTTTGTTGATCTACCATGACGACTATTGCTCGAAGCTTCTTCTAATAAACGCCCAGAGAATAACTGTTTTGGACTTAAACAATAGGAAAAACGACAGCGGTGAAGCGGGTTCAGATCCTCACTGGCAGAACGCTTACCGTTGCGTAAAAAGGATCTTACCACATCTTCAATAATATTTGCTATGATGGCCCAATTCGTGGAGGTTGTGAGCGGCGACATTCACACCTGTACGCCTGTTCTTCGCCGTATCAGAGAGCAAGGCTCTGGAAAAATCACTGTCATGCGGCGATCAACTTCTTCAACAACTTCGCACCATGACCGTCAATCCGAGCCCTTCGATGATCCCAGTCTCAGGTTGGCATGTAACAACTCGTATAGATGAAAGAGGAACCCACAGTTGTACGGCGGAGGAAGGATTGAGGAATGGACGAAGGAGGTTTCGCTCACCTGCAGGGGCTGTTCAGACGCTCGGGGTGGTATGGTAAAAGGGAATCTCTTGCCGAATAAGCAAAGAGTCCTGGCACTGATATTACAGTAGCTGCGTATTCATTTACACTGAAGTAATGAATATCTACTCGAAGTCTTCCTCAACACTTCGCTTGCCCTTCGCCTTCTTCTTGTTTTGAGGGGAAGGTGGAGGGGTCGGGTAGTTCGTAGCCATGCAATCGCGAACACATTGCTGCCACTGGGCACCGACGAACCCGGAGAGCGTGCAAGCAACTTCACATTCTTGTTGCTATTTGTCGTGCGTGGGTTAGAACAATTCAAAGCTATGATTGGGGAGAGGCCTTACTGTGGGACGACCACGGGGACCACGAGCCTCGAGTTCCTCAGCCTCACGCTTGCCCTTGGCTTTCTTCTTGTTTTGTGGTGA
>JAPEVF010000501.1:0-33179 GCA_029747585.1 Pleurotus djamor
TGGCGCATTGTGCTTGCATGTGGGCGCTTTCATAGAGGCCTCGGGGAGCTTTCGCCAAGCCCAGCCCGATTACGGCGGTAGAGTCTGAGTGTAACGAGTTGAACACAACAACCGGCGGGTAACGTTCAAGGACAGATAAAGAACATCCAACACCAATCCAGTCAAACCTCCGTGTGTCTCTCTTAAGGTCATAAACCGGAAAGAGGCTCATTTTCGGCATAATCTACAGTCGCGAAATAAGGATTTCTCTGCCCGGAAGGGGGGAAAGCGGGAGACGCGTTAACCGGTGAACTCACCTCGCGAAGCAGAATACCCAGTTGATCCGGGAGGGAAGACACCTCGCGTCAGGTTCAGAGACCCGCGCCTCTATGAGTCGAGCATGTGAGAGAGACTGCAACCGCTTAAAACCACAGGAGCGCTACTTTTGGAAGAAGCCAATGAACATCATTGCGCGAAGAGGTGCCACCCTTGTGTGCGACGGTAAGGACATGGTGTCATATGTTCTCTTGAGCCTCCTCTGTCCAATACCAAGCAACCACGTCCTACGAAGTTGGGCGACCTATATCTCCATCTCCATCTCCATCTGGTGAGAAGTCTGAGGAAGGAATGGATGGCTGGAGACGGAGAAACTCAAAGTTCCGGCTCCGGGTGTGTCTTGGCAAGATCCTGGCTCGAAAAATGGTACACAATACGCTATATCCAGTCCTGAGCTTGAAGGAGGACGCTGTGAGTTTTCAAGTACGAAGTCGGGCATTGGCACCGAGCCGACGGCGTGAGAATCAGAGCTGCAAATCTACGGGCCCCTACCAGCCCCTAAGCTGTCAGCGTTCGCGGCCAAGTTGTAGGGATTCAAGTTTCTCAACGTTCTCAACGTCAACGGTCGCTTCGACTCTTTTTCTTATCCATCTGGAGTGCGCATCAGTCGAAGAGGTGCTTATAATACAGCTAGTCATACATAACCAGTGTTCGTAGGGCGTAAAGGTACAGGGTATCTTGAAGTGTTCAATCACAAATAGTACAACTCCTCGCATGTCTCCTTCGACAACCCCCCACCATCCACCACCGTCCGATCAAAGTCTTCAAACGATGCGCAAGCCCGCGCCCCGAAGATTGTGCAGCATTTTCACGTCCTGCGGGTTACGGGCGGCGTCCAAACGTGGATTCATATACTTGGGACGAGCAATGCTTTGTTGTTGACGGTGTAGCTTACCCTGCCACGCGGCTATCCATCTCGACTCCATCATGTTCGCCAGGATACCGTCCGTGGACAAGAGACACGTTCCGAACTTGATCGTTTCCAGCTTGGGGCACAGACAGGTCGGTCTGCCATCTGCGGTATCGCGTGCCGTAAGGAGTTGAAGGACGCGATCTGACATGGGGAACGCAACACCTCTGATGTCAGAGAGTTGCAGAGACACTAATGAGTGGCTCGCTGCTTGAAGACAAGCAATCAGGGCAGAGTCAGACTCCAACACTTGGGAGAACCGGAGAGAGGTGATGTCACATTGAGATCGCTCAACAAAGTCGGCAAAGGCGGCTGGTTGCCAGACAGAGGAAGCTATGGTGGTCTCAAAATCGAGGTTGGCGTCGGCTATTGTGAGTGTCTTGAGGCTGGGAAGTGTGAGGTGGTCGAAGAGAGAGCCTAGGGGAACCGTAGAATATATTGTCAATGTCTCCAAGGAATGGTGTATGACGTGCTGGGATGGATCGACGTGGAGTATAGGGCTGGTCACGACCTGTAACTGAGCGGACCGGAGCTCGGGACAGTTCCTGAGAAGGGGCAGACATTGATCTGCTGAGAGAGACAACTGCTCGATGTTTAGGTCGACGATCGCGGTGGTATTGAAGGAGAACATCTGTGAGACCAGACTACGTGTGCACCACGTCATGGCACGCAGACGTGGTGCTGACTCGGGGGTGATATTAACAGTACATGATGGGGTAGCCCAGAGATCATGAGCTTTGCTGAAGGTGACATCGACCGTGCTCAGCAGAGGGGCCCGCCTTGAAAAGAAGTCTGAGACGGGGGCCACGTGTATGGGTTGGAGGATGAGGGAGATATGTCGAACGCGGTGGATGTTATTGGCCAGAAGTTCGAGTAATGGGGAAAGCTGGGTGCCAACGGAGGGGGCGTAGATGCTAATGTCAAGCTGGTGTTGCCCTGAGCGCTGGAACCACAGCTTTGCTAGTTCTGTACGGGCAGCGACATTACTAGGGCCTAGAATGATGAAAAACGACTTCCAAAGCATGGGGGTCGTCAGGACGAGGTTGCGCCATGAGGAGCAAACCTGAGCAAGCGACAAAGGCGCCTTGAGTGCGTTTGGCTTGTTAAACCGGTCGTTGGGCAGGCAATGCGAAAAGATCTCTTGCACTATGTATATTGGCATGGACTGGATGGGAGAGAGGAGGGCCAGGTAGGCCTCGATGTGACGATAGACGACATTACGTTCATGGAGGAGGTTATCGCTACGGGCAACGGTCAAAAGCTGGTTGTCCAACTGCTGAAGATTTCTTTGGTCCTGTAGAAGGAGTTGTCTGAGTTCTTGTCTGTTCTCAGGCGTGAGGGGCCGACGGGGAGTGTGGGATGCCAGCATGGTAGCGCTCGTGTCGCTCGTGTGAGGTCTGTCCGTTGTGATCGTCAGCTTCGCACTTTTGTCGGACGTGAGTGTGGAAGTACCCACCTGTAGTTGCGTGGACGGATTTGCGGGGTGGGGGTGGCTCTGGCTGGGGCTTAAATATACGGGTCAAGTTACGTGGTTTAGTCAGACTCGAATGGAAGGAACTTGGACGGTCGTTCGAAAAGTGGCGTTTTGATAAATCCCAGGGTTTGCCCCGTGTAACGAGCGTAGCATCAGATAACCTAACCGGAATAAGTTTCCAGCACACTTCGACGATGAACTTGGAACTTGCCTGTGGTCCAACTATCTGCTTGGGGGTATCTGGACGCGTCCCACCTCAAAATCCGAGCAGTTTGGCAGGCTTGGCGCTCTTCAGGGGTGGTCACGATGCACTCAGGGGCCTGCTAATCTTGCGAACTTTGCACCTTGCTCCGTGCGGCCACTGATGTTGCTTCAGAGACTGGCTAGACACAGGCCAAATTCGCTATTTCTTTCTCAACAAACGGCACTCGCAAACTACTTCTCATGCCGTCGATACGCGTTCTCCCGTTTCCCTGATCGTAAGGGACCAGGAACTTCTCGGGTCGACACGCGGAGAAGAGTACCCCGGGCCACCAGCAGCCCAAAGTACGCTGACCACGAAAACCGACCTTCCGAAGAGGAATCACAACTATGGCACACGAGTCAACGGCCGCCAGCGAGTAACCCCGAGGAGGGCTTAAGGCGGTTGCTGTTGGAAAATAGCACCCTGGTCATCGAGAGGTCAGTTGTCATGATGTGTGCGGTGATGGTGTATTCTTGAACATCCATGGTTCAGACAAATTGAAATGCTGAACGTATTCGTGGGCTTCGAACAGTCAAACAAATACACCATTTGTATGATTTACATCAACGCCCCCATCTCCAAGCATTGACCAAACCGTAGCTAATGAGCATGGAACACCGCTGGGCTACATTGCCGAAGAGCCAGGAGGTTTCCTTAAGACCTTCTCGCGGCAAATGCTCGCAACCCATAGACCGTTTCGCGCACTGGTCATGGATCTCGCCGGGTCTCCGATTCTCTGGGTAAGTCAACCAACAGTTTCACTTCCTTCCGATCTATGTCCTCCATAACTCATCACATTCTCCTCTTTACATAGGTCCGCCGCCCATTTGCATGGATCAACTCGCGTATGTACGTCCAACGCCTGAAGCACTTCAGTGAATATACCCCAGAAGGGGAACCCCTTCTTGATACTTTTGCCGAAGTACAGCAACGCTGGCACCCCTGGCGCAGACGCTACGATCTATTTCTACGACAAAGCCATCATCGGATCCTATCCACCACCTCCGATCCGCAACCGGAACCCAGTCCTGCTGTGTTCAACCAGGCATTTCAAGTCGACGAGGGGATTCTCGCCTGGAACTTCAAACTATTTGACGGGCGAACACAAGAGGTTGCCCATGTACACAGGGCGTTTCGGGGGTTCGGACGCGAGGTCTGTTTGTGGACCTTCATTCATTCACCATTATCCGAATTCTAATTGATTTTATCTCATGAACATAGTTGTTCACCGATACAGGCGAATTTTGGTTGCATATGCTTCCACTTTTACCGAGGTTGCTCATCTATCGTCATCATCTAGGTCAATATTTCGTGAGGTTTGGGGCTAACCCGGAAGAACACGACAGCTCCAACCAGTCCCCTTCGACTTCGACTCCAACGATCATCAGAGACCTTACGTTAGATGAACGAGCGGTACGAAGTCCTCTTCTCAACTATTCTCCTCCTCAAACTTACTCTGACCCTGCTCGATTTAGCTCATTCTCGCCCTGGCCAGTAAGTGATCCTGGGTTCCTAAGTACCAGATCGACGACTCGGACTCACACACCCACGTCTTTTAGTAAACATCGACTGTGATTACTTCTCGCGGCACTCCGGCCATCAGTGAGTCGAACTTCTCCCCAAATCGAGTTCGTGTCCACGGCTAACTCGTGGGTTCAGCGGTGGCCTTTTTGGATTTACTCACATCGGGGGCAATTGGGAGTAAGTACTACGTTGTCAGATCAGACAATTTCGAACGAGTTGGAGCTATGTCCTAACAATACACTATATTATAAGGTAGATGATATCACAAAGCAAGGTTACAGTGTTTTGATAACAAATATAGTTCCTAAACTAAAAGAATAAACTAATAATCACCGTCAGATAGCGCTTCAAGGAACACTTGAAGGTCAGCTTGGGCGATTTCATACACGTTTGAATGGAATGTCGCATATTGGCCTCTTGCGTTCGTCCTCTCAGCGGCCTCGATGAAGGCCAGGCCAAGTTTACTATGTGGAACTCGGGGTTGAGCATTCCGTTCCGTTCCTTCCCAAGTAAAGGGATAATAATAGTGAAGAGATGTTACTCACTTTTTGCGGGTATCACCATAGTCCAAGGCAGCAATCATACCCACGACGGTGTACAATTCCTGCGGCTCATTCAAACACGCCACGACCAAAGGTAAACCTTTCTTCTTTGATCGACCTTTGAAAGCGGTGGCAGGAAGCCGATCACGAAGTGCATCGATCAGCCAGAGAGCCAGCCGTGAAAGACACCCTGGGTGTGTGAACAGGGCGAGATCAGGTCCTTGAGTCAGCGTCACAATTCGGTAATTGCGCATCGTCCGAATATCTTGCTTGTCAATTATTGACGTTCCTTGTCGGATGATGGCACGATGAAGAGCCATTGAGAGGGATAACGATTCCCGCAAAGAGGTGATGCTAAGAGACCCAGGTTAACACTATCTCTCTTGGTGGAGCGTAAGAAGTTGGCTTACTCAGTCAGAGCATCATAGGCTGTCCAGAAGTTCTTTACCCACCATTCCTCGCCCTCCTTGGTGTCTTGCTCAGCAGCATCATCCTGGGCATCTGCACCTGCCCTAGCCTTCTCTACCCCGTGCCCATTAGGATTATTCCCCGGAGGGACGTTCTCCCGCTCCTCATCTTTACGCCGTCGACCATCTCGCGTGCCTGCTTCCCATANCCCGCCCCCCGCCAAACCACTCACCGCCATTACGCGCACCTTCAATCTCGACTTCTACGCGGATGCCACCCGCGACGTCGAGTAGTGCACTGATGCCCTCGACCGCATCCGCAGCCGATAGTGGTTGGGATCGATATCCGTAGCATCGCATAAACGAGGGATAAGACAACTCCACGAGGCCATACTCTGGCGCGACAGCGTTCAGCTGCGAGATAAGTTGCTTCTTCAGATCCATGTCCATGTGGTAGTAAGGCTGTTGCGTCTGTGGTATTGAAAACCTGAGTAAGGGAAGCTTAACCGACGTGCATGGCTAGGGAAACAAGAGGAACGAACCCCATCTTGGCAAGAAGGCCTGTTAGTCGTTTTCTTCCTCGTTCTTTCCAGATACCCAGTTTGCTGGCCACGTAGCTTGAATGAAACATCGCGTCATAAAGAGTCCAATGTCGGAAGAGCGTAAATCGTAATTCATCCGTGGCGCGTACGTTGAGGTCGTCAGCACCAACAGTATTTAAAGCGTGATGGTTGGTATCGCCTGTTATCGGCGGGTTCAGTCTAGACACTTCGTCATTGTAGATGGAGTGATGGCTTTCATAGTAGTCGCGAGATATTCGAGACGTTACATATTGAAAGGTCAGACCCAGAATGGCGAACCTGAAGTGTCGATCAGTGTGACGGCCGTGTGTCGTGTAGGTGAAGGCGGCGTACCACAGGAGATCATTATCAACGCGATCCATACTATTCGCAAGGACATAGACTGTGCACGCAGCACTTTGTCCATAAGATAAACCGGCCAGACCATATTTATTGAGCCGAGCTTGATGGAAAGCGTACTCTTCGCGGGTAGTGCCCTGTAAAGTGGGTGAGTATATAGTAGTGCAAAACTCATGCACCGTGGCGAAAGTGCACCTTTGTGAGATGACGTCGCTTCCCCGCCCGGTGACCGTCGCCCAGAGATCGCCGTTTCCGTGGCCGTTCGCTATCCTCCTCGTACTCTGCCTCATTCGTCTCATCGTCTTCAGCCACCTCCTCCTCATCTCCCGAGATTGATTCCTCGTCTGAATCTGAGAAGTCGTCCGGCTCCAGGGACTATGCCAGGCTGAGTTATGCACTCGGGAATGCATTCAAGTAAGTGCATAACTCACCGTCACCACCTGCCAAGATTGGCGTTCCTCTTCTAGCTTCTTGTATTCGCCGTCAGTCCACACTAGCACGCGCTCGCCAATGGAATCGGCGCTGAAAACGTTGGTCAAGTTGAGTGGTCGCATTGAATCAATAACATGTATTGTGACTGTCGGCGCAAACGTTCCGAAGAAGTGTGGTTGGGTCAAGTTAAGAACACCACCCATGTTAAGAAGAATCACTGTGCGCAGCTTTCAGGCGGGTTATAACGAGTGCGTAAAGAACGTGGAATCAATCGCACCTCTGCATACTCTCGGAGTTCGTCGACCTGTTTGTTGAACTCGTTCATTCCTGAAACAGGTATCGTGCTGTAGCTCAGATCGTCCTGCTTAAAGAGGTCGGCGAGCATGCGAGCAGCACACAGGGCGTCCACGTCAGTCGCCACGAGCATGACTATCGAGGACGCCGAGGTAAGAGGCGATTGGCGGTACGAGGACAGGATGCTTTGGTACGCATCGGCATATGAGGGATTTTGGCGTGGTGAGCTGGTCATTTTCGTACACGGGCGGCTCGGGAGGGGGGATGAAGCCCATGGAAGGAGTTGGTCCGAGCGTAGTAGTTGACGAGGGCGACGCGACGCGACCCGTGGCTATGCCGCGATGTTGATCGTTATTGTGTACCACGTGCAAGTTTCAACAGGGGCGTGATGAACTTGCACAAACATTTTCTCTACGGTTTATCGACTCACAGTGCAGGCTCACCCAGAGGTCTCCACCTCTATGGATGCGTCAGTAGTGGATTCTGAATGACCCACAAATCACACATTCCGGTTTCGATCTATTCTTGTCCATGGGATCATCTCGTATAGCGACGATGTTCTTGCGAATTCTCGCATGTCAGCAGCTTTTCGAACGTGTTGCTCATTAGGTACGTGGCTTTCGTCAAGTCTGCTGACTCTTCCACCCACTACGCCTCATCGTTCACCACAGGCCGACGACTTCGAATTTTGACTCAGTGTCGAATCGACGATCGTATTGTCGTAGCTAGTCATTGCAATCGAGGACCAGAGCCTGTGAATCTCTTTCGAAGTGGGCTCTAGTCATCTTTGGTGGGCTTATGACACGACACCAACCTACAGATTGGGCTTATCTTTCCCGTTTTCTGAACATCAAAGCGGTCAAATAGCGCAAACACATTCTTGGCGTTTTCTCGGAAAGCGCACAAGCTCTAAAGCCCAACGCTTGAGTCCCTCAACGACCTCAGTACCGACGCCGAACAAAGGCATGTCGAACAAAGGGTACATCCTCAGTTCAAACCGCCTTGTACTTGAATATGCTCCACACAAATATGAAATGGTACTTCATTAGAGACGTTGTTTTCGCTGGGTTTATTTTATCCTTCAACTTGTAGATTAAATGGGAAGGATCGCACCCATCTCAATCCTGTCTTCTGCCTCGTCCGTCACGATCCTCGACCTACGTGATGAGCATCACTGTGAGCAAACTCTGGCCCAAGACCAAATTTGAACGACTAACAGCTTTTCAGGAAGAACCCCCTCCATCAGACAATCGGGAACTCGATACCGACCATATTCTATACAGCATGCCCCCTTTGGACGACGACCTAGCCACGGACGCAGAGTGGAGAACCACTTTTCGTTGTTCAAGCGTGTTCTCTACTCCGCCACCCCCTTCGCCTCATATGGACATCATCAATATCTTGAGCCTATGCGAGCCTCCTCTCAATGGCCGCGCGAACGTCTTTATCGATGATCTGAAGATTACGGATTGGAGATGCTTGTGCATTCTCAAGGAGATCTCATTGAAGGCGCCTGAATCCTTCCATGAATATATAAGGAATATTGTCCAGAATGGTTGGTTGAAGGAATGGGAAGCAGAAAGCTTTCGAAAAACCATTGAGAAATACATATTTTGACTAGGACACTCAAGGATCATAAACATTTCAGCATGTACTTGTTGTGCCGAACGCTTAGCAAAAGTCGAGCTTCTCATCGAGACGAACGCGATCCTTCAGACACCCCTGAACCCTGAAAGTATTACCCTGAGTACATATGTAGTCACGCAATCCCGCTGCCTTTTACCTCTTGACCAACGACTGCGATTCTAGAGACGCGTTCGAACGCGTTTTTTCTTGTCAAATCTCCATCCAACTTCCAAATTGCAACTGTTTCTGACGTTTTGGAACGCGACCACATCTTGACATCGACACCCATGTCCAACGACCGAGCTGACCGCGAGGGAAGCCATCACGCTTCTGAATCATCGAGGGACGCGTCTTTGATACAAGAAACCCTTTCAACCCAAGCAACTGATGCTAGCATGCAAAGTGCAAGAAGCGAGGACGGACAGGACGGTGTCAATGATGACGATGAAGAAGAAGTCGAGAACTCAGACGAAGACGCGTCTTCAGAACTATCAGAAGGCACGGACCTGCGTGTATGTCTCCCCTTTCTTTCTTCTTTATCAACGTTGATGAAAGGAACTCATTGACAACTCAACACTGACAGGCTGAAATGGAAGAGGTTCTCACGTCGGAATCTTTTGATTTCAAGGGAACTTACGCCTACGGAGCAAACCTACAACATGCTCCGAACCCCTGTATTCGCATCGAGGGTATTGGTCTGGTTGGGCAACCACTCTCGGAGCGGGATGCACAACTCATTACGACTGTCGCCAACCAAGCTCCGTTTGGCATGGGCGAGCGGACTGTGGTAGATAAGGCGGTGCGGGATACTTGGGAATTGGACCCAACCTCCTTTACTTTCGCGAACAGTGCTTGGGATAAGTATATGCAGGACGTGGTCGTTNAAAAATGTGTGCGGCGCTCTTGGAGTTTCACAGTTCCAAGTCAAACCTCACGCTGAGTTATACAAGCTTCTCCTGTACGAGGCCGGGTCACAGTGAGTCGAGCTGCCGAAATCTATGTCTGCCCATGTACTGACTTGGCTGTAGCTTTCTTCCCCACAAAGAGTGAGTGCCTTACCTTTTCTTACTGGCGTATTTCTTCCTGTCATTGACCAACTGACAGTACAGAGAAGGCTAAAGGCATGTTCGCGACGATAATCATCTTGCTGCCGTCAGAGTACACCGGAGGCGAGGTTTACGTTTCCCATGGAACTGGCAATCGCGTTCAAAACCAAGTTTTCGACTACGCGTCGACGTCCCTCCTTGGTACCGCTTGCTTGGCATGGTATACAGATGTAATGCACGAGGTCAAGCCTGTAACCTCTGGATATCGCTTCGCCTTGGCTTATAACCTCATACAAAGCGACCCTACGATATCCCGGCCTGTCTACACCGAACTCCCCCCTTCAGCTGCTGCGCTGCGTCGTATCCTACGAAAGTGGTATGAGGGTATGTTCGAAGAAGAGCCTGAGACCAGCATGCTTGTCTACATCTTGCAACACAAATATTCTCTCATTGGAAGGCTGAACGGGGCCGTTTCACTAAAGGGGGAGGACGCACATATGCTTTCACACCTCGACGCGATTGCTGAAGACTGTGGGTTCAAGCTCTTTCTGGGCGACTTGCAATATCACGTCTCTGGCTGTGCGGATGATTCTGGGTATGACGACTACAGGTGGAAACGCCGAAGGAGTAGTTATGACTCCTACGAGTCTGACGACGCTTCGGTTACCCCAGGGATGCTTGAAGAATCATCTACTCAGTTGACCTTGTCTAGTATTGTTTCTCTCGACGGAGATCGCATTTCGAATGGCCATGACGATCTTGACGTGCCCAAGGACTCTCTTATCCCAGAAGATGCTTTCGACGGAGTGGAGCCTGACGACGTGGAATATGAAGGTTACTTGGGAAATGTATGTGTGGCTTTCTGTACTTCAAGCGACTGCCTCTGAACCAAGCTTCACAGGGAGCCGGATCGCTGGAACACTGTGAGTGAACATTAGTCTTTGATGCTCTATCTCTCTTACTTAGCTCCATTAGTCTACCATCGTACTGCATTGCTCATATATCCCGAACACGAGCAACTTGCGATATCTTTCTTGTTGGGTGGGCGTAGCAAGTATACCATCTCCTATCTTGAGGGATCGACCTCGACGAAGCCGACCTCAGAAGAGTCCAAGCTTGTCTCCCTTGCTCTCGGTGACCTCAATCCCTACCGTGATACCTCTGCAATAGCAAATCAACTTCTTGTGCATGCCATTCGATGGGATGACTGGGACATGTATCAAAAGATTGTTACTGCTAGTGGGGCCGATCAGAAGGTCGGAGCTCTACCGAAAGCTCAGTTATTGGATGCTCTGAGGGTTTTTTCTTTTGAGAGGATGCGCTCCATGTGAGTAAGCATCCATTCTCATTAGATGGATATTGATGCCTCAAAATAACAGATTCGAGAGTCTCTTACGCAGTATCGTTGGCCTCCAAGCACGGCTGGACTTTTTGAACAAAGTTCATACCTATCCTACAAAAGCAGAAAAAGCTGCCGTTCAAAAATGGGTTCAAGAGCAAGCGATCGTAGCTGTCTCGACGTTGAGCCGGCCATCTACGTCGGATCTCCCCATCATGATGGGGCTTTTGTCCGCACGGACCATCGACGCATTTATATCTAGGTTCGTCTACATAAACTAACATTTGAGGTCGATGTGACTGACTTTGATGTAGCGTTGTGCCCAAGCTGTCAACAAACACCCCTGGCTATGCGTTTTGGAATGGGTTTCTCCAGTCGTTGATAACCACGAGAGAAACGATAATCGGCGGAGATGAAAATACTCGCATCAAATTTGAGAAGCTTGTAGACACATCCCTTCGTACTGGTATTGACCAATGGGACGCCGGTCTCCCCATTCAACTCGATCCATTTACTCACTCTGCCTATTCTTATGGCTATTATACACAACCGATCAAACCCGGGCCAGACATCCCCCACGAACCCAAAATTACACGAATCCTCGACGTCATCAAGTTGTGCTACGATGTCAGCTGCCCCCATAACATCCCACATCTTTTCTCGCGCGTCACATCACAAATGCAATGGCAGTATCGCTCATATGTTACCGTCTACACGCCTCTCCTCAAGGGAATCAAAGATTGGCTGGTACAGCATGGACGTTCGCTAGCTGATACGCCATTCGATTCTTGCGTCCGCCTTCTCGTTGAAAAATACCTTGTCGAAGTCCTAAAGGACAAAGGTCATGTCGCTATACCTAGCGTTGTCCGCAAGCTAGGCTGCTTGAATTCCTGTGCCGATTGTGTTGCATTGGATCGATTTCTCTTCTCCGCCTCTCCAACAATTACATACCGCCTCGCGATGAAACGTCGAGAGCACGTCGAACATCAGCTCATGTCCGGACGCGAGTTCGTTAG
Organism: Pleurotus djamor; assembly: GCA_029747585.1. NCBI lineage: Eukaryota > Fungi > Basidiomycota > Agaricomycetes > Agaricales > Pleurotaceae > Pleurotus > Pleurotus djamor. Next base: position 12,090 of record JAPEVF010000501.1, read on the forward strand.
CTTCACTACCATCCGGTCTGGTAGCCCTTATGGTGTCAAGATCGAAAAACATGCCTCGGTTGTCGCGAGTATGCAATTTACTTCCCGAGCAAAGCAGGCCAATGCCCTTCTCAGCGCAATTGGCGACAATGCGATCCTTCAGAGAATCATGGGCTCGAGGTTTTCTGACGTTGTTCACGCGATTCACGGTACTCGGCCATACGCCCTCTCCCCGTCTACCACTGCAGGGCCATCGACACATACAAGCGCTCCAGCTCCCGGCTCTTCATCCGTCAACCCACTCCAAGTAGCTGGGTCCAAACGGGCCCGGGTGGAACTTGGCCCTGTCATTGATCTTACTGGTGACGAGTAACGATTTCTCACATAAATATTGTAAGTTTTCCACTTACTTCCCACTTATAACCTAGGGGCAAACTTCCATAACGTCATCTATAATCAGTTATCCTAGTGTCTCCCTCTGTATACCTATACGATAAACCTACATACGATACTTACTACCGTCATGTCCACTTCACAAGTGATCTTTGACATCTCGGTTATCGGAGGAGCTCCCTAATGCTTTGTCAATGATCTAGGACGGTTGCAAATCAAGAGATTAAGCTGAAGAGGCTGTGTATCATGCAACCAACCAAGACCACCAAACGACGTGTATCCAGTGGGCATGCAACAACGGTGACGTGATCCTTCGACGCCCCTGAACCCTGAATGTATCACCCTAAGTAATTGAATCGCACAAAGCCGCCCTTTGGCGTTCAACCTCTTGACCACGACCGCGATCCTAGATACGCGTCTTTACGCGTCNTTTTTTACTCAACTTCCTTACCACCTCTGAACTGCGACTACTTAACGACTTGGAGCTCGAATTCATCTTGACATCGCGTCGGCACCTATGTCCAACGACCAAGCTTGCCGCGAAAGCAGCCACAACGTTTTTGAATCATTGATAGACACGACATTTGTCCAAAAAACCCTTTCCACTCAAAGAACAGACGCTAGCATGCAAAGCACAAAAAGTGAAGATGGAGAGGACGACGTTAATAATGATGATGACGAGGACGAAGAAAACGAGGACGAAGAAGAAGACGATGAGGACGAAGACGAAGACGCGTCTTCAGAACTATCGGAAGGCATGGACCTGCGCGTATGTCTCCCCTTTCTTTAGTCTTTGTCAACGTTGATCAGAGGAACTCGACACTGACAGGCCGAAATGGAAGAGGTTCTCACGTCGGAATCTTTTGATTTCAAGGGAAGTTACGCCTACGGAGCAAACCTACAACATGTTCCCAACCCCTGTATACGCATCGAGGGTATTGGTCTCATTGGGCAACCATTGTCAGAGAGAGACGCGAAACTTATCACAACTGTCGCTAACCAAGCTCCGTTTGGCATGGGCGAGCGGACTGTGGTAGATAAGACGGTGCGGGATACATGGGAACTGGACCCAACCTCCTTTACTTTCGCTAACAGTGCTTGGGCTAAGTATGTACAAGACGTGGTCGTCAAAAATGTTTGCGGCGCTCTTGGAGTTTCACAGTTCCAGGTCAAGCCTCATGCTGAATTGTACAAGCTTCTTCTGTACGAGGCTGGGTCACAGTGAGTTGAGCAGCTGAAATTCCCGTCATCCCATCGTGCTGACTTGGCTGTAGCTTTCTTCCCCATAAAGAGTGAGTCTTTCTTCTAGCATATCTCTTCCCGTTATTGACCAACCAACAGCACAGAGAAGGCTAAAGGCATGTTCGCGACGATTATCATCTTGCTTCCGTCAGAGTATACGGGAGGTGAAGTTCATGTTTCTCATGGAACTGGAAATCGAGTCAGAAATCAAGTTTTCGACTTTGCATCATCGTCCCTCTTTGGTACCGTCTGTTTGGCGTGGTACACGGATGTAATGCACGAAGTCAAGCCTGTAGCCTCTGGATATCGCTTGGCCCTGGCCTACAACCTCATCCAAAGAGACCCCACGATCACCCGCCCCGTCTACACCGAGCTTCCACCTGCTGCTGCTGCGATGCGCCATGTACTGCGCAAGTGGTCACAAGGAATGTTCAAGGAAGAGCCTGATATGCTCGTCTACATTCTGCAACATAGATATTCTCTCGTCGGGAGGCTCAACGGCGCTGCTTCGTTGAAGGGGGAAGACGCTCACATGCTTTCACATCTCGACGCCATTGCTGAAGACTGTGGTTTCAAGCTCTTTTTGGGCGACTTGCAGTACCGCGTCAGTGGCTACGCGGATGATTGTGGGTACCGCGACGGTTATAGATGGAAACGGCGGCGGAGTGGTTATGACTCATATGATGATAATTTTGCCCCTGATATGCTTGAAGAAGAGTCTACCGAATTAACCTTGTCAGATATTGTCTCCCTTGACGGAGATGCCTTTTCAATTTCCCATGCAGAGCTCGAAGTGCCCAAGGACTGTCTCATCCCCGAAGGTGCTTTTGACGATGCGGAACCTGACGAAATAGAATATGAAGGATACATGGGAAATGTGTGTACAATCGTGTTATCCCCGCGACTGACATTAATATCTTACGCTTAACAGGGAGCCGGATCACTAGAACACTGTACGTTTGCACTTCCCTTCTCGATTTCATCCTTCTGACCTGTTTTGCTTGATCAACAGTCTACCGCCGTAATGCATTGCTCATATATCCCGATCACCAACATATCACGATAGGTTTCTTGATGGGTGGGCGTAGCAAATACACCATCTCCTACCTTGAGAAATCGAGAACCACGAAGCCTACTCAGGAAGAGGCGAAACTTGTTTCGCTCGCTCTCCGTGACATCAAGTCCTACAATACTGTCGGTGCCAATCAGCTTCTTGTACATGCCCTGCGATGGAAAGACTGGGAAATGTACCTGAAGATCGTTACTGCTAGTGGTGCCAACAAGAAAGTCGGACTTCTAACGGAAGCCCAGTTGATGGCCGCTTGGAAAGTGTTCTCTTTTGAGAGAATGCGTATCATGTGAGTCCGCATCCTTTCCCATCGAATATTCGCTAATACCTTAGAACAAAAGATTTGAGAGTCTTCTTTCCAGTATTGTTGGCCTGCAACCACGGTTAGACTTTTTGAACAAAGTCCTATCATATCCTTCGAAAACGGACAAAGCTGTGGTCCAAAACTGGTTCCAAGAACAAACGCTAGCAGCTATCTCGACGTTGAACAAGCCATCTACATCTGATCTTCCCTCCATGGTGGGGCTTTTGTCTGCCCAGACAATCGACACCTTTATCTCCAGGTCTGTCTTTCACTGACTGCGATATGAGCCCCATATGGCTGACCATGGAGTATACAGTGTCGTCCCAAAGTTGACATCAACATCGCCGGGCTATGAGTTTTGGAAGGAATTCCTCCGTTCGTTGATTGCTCAGAAAGAGGCGATTATTGGTGGAGATGACGGTACTCGGATCAAATTTGGAAACCTCGTAGAAACAACACTTCGTTCTGGCATCGACCAATGGGACGTCGGCGTTACCGTTCAACAAAACCGATACACTCACTCCGCCTACGCGTATGGAGGGTATGCACAACCTGGACCTGTGCTAGTCGATACACCCGACGAACCCAAAGTTGCACGAATCCTCAACATCATCAAGTTGTGCTACAGTGTCGGTTATCCTGGTATCATCCCTTATCTCTTCTCTCGCGTGACATCCCAGATGCGATGGCAGTACCGCTCATACGTGACCATCTACACGCCTCTCCTCCAGAAGATCAGGGACTGGTTGACACAGAAAGGACGTTCGCTAGCTGATGCACCCTTCAATTCTTGGATCAGACGTATAATCGAGAAATACCTTGTCGAAGTCCTGAAAAGCAAAACCCATGTTGACATACCTAGCGTTGTCCGCAAATTAGGTTGCTCCAGTTCGTGCGCCGACTGTGTCCAACTAGATCAATTCCTCCTCTCAACCTCTCCCACAATAACATACCGTCTTGTGATGAAAAGGCGAGAACACGTCGAACGCCAATTACTTGCAGGACGCAACTTTGTTACCTACACCACAATCCGGTCTGGTAGCCCATATGCTGTCAAAATTGACAAGCACCCCTCGGTCGTCGCCTCTATGGAATTCGCTTTTCGGGCTAAACAAGCCAACACTCTCCTCGCCGCTATTGGTGACAATACAACTATCCAGAAGATCATGGGATCAAGGCATGCAGAAGTTGCTCTGGCGATCAGTGGCACTCGCCCCTACACCATGCCTCCATCCACCTCCACTAGAGGGACGAATATTGCAGGACCATCCACTCGTCCAGAAGCCCCAGCCCCCAGCTCTTCATCCATCAAACCAACCCAAGTAGCTGGGGCTAAAAGGGTCCGGTCGGACACTGGTCCTGTAATTGACCTTACCCTCAATGATTGAATGCTCCCCGATCTTCTGGCATACATTTATTTTACTTCTTGCTTCCATGCATCTAGACACTTCAATGACGTCATTCATATCCTACCCCTCGTGACTCCTTGCTATAATCCTATATTCAATAACACCATCATGTCTACTTCACAAGTGAACTTTGGCTTGAATAAGTGGTCTAGATGGCTTCCTCATTCACTATCATATTATAGGATGGCACCTGGAAATCAAAGGAACATGCTGAAGAGGCTAAATATGCCCATGAAAAAGTGAGTCAATCATGAGTTGGTGGACCGGAGGCTCGAAGTTCGTCGTGCTTAGGAACAGGCTCAGCTAGCTACTTTACGAGAGCAGATGAAGAAAACTGCAGATGAAACAAGTACTACCGCCACCCCCTCTGCCAGTACTGGTCATCTTGATCGTGACTTCGAAGGGGGATTCGGCGGGCAAGAGGATCTTGAAGATCGATACGCAACCACCAGTGGAGAACACTAAGTAAATTTCCATTTTTCGCGAGGGCTTCATTATCGACCACGTCATGTATCTTATACGCACAATGAACACCTCCCACCTCCTCTCCAATGTATGATACATAGCTCCCTAACTTGCAGGGATATTGCCCCCAAGGGCGCAAAGCCTCGATTCTACATAGCTATGGACGATAAACAACTGAGCCAATCAACATTGTGTTGATTTTCAATTTCGACGGTCACTAAAGGCTACGGATTACTGGTGCGTATGGTAGAGATTATAGAAAAGCAGAGGATACATGCTAGAATGTGATGAAGCGATCATCACCGAGCAACGGGCTTTGACAGGCTTTCTTTCTGTCGAACTATAATATCAAGATCTCTAATGTAAGATGCATCTCGTACGAGAAAAAGATACGAAGCACTGACCAAGTTCCCTGAACCATGTCGGGTCATGGTTTAAATCTATCTTGATGCCGAGGCTTTCAGCAAGCCGGCGTAATTGTTCAATATGCGGCGCAGTCATTTCATGCCCTCTCCAATTCCGTGTCGCCCACTGCAACAAAGAATCAACAGCCCTACTCTCCATCAGTGCGACCTTGTTAGCATCATCCAACCTGACAAGTGTTTCTACCCATAGGTCAACGTCTGCTTGAATGATTGAGCTTGGATTATCGAAGAACTCGCGACTGGCCTCGAGAAGGCCACTGTTTATGAGGGTATTCCTCTGGAAAGGCGTCCACTTGAGGCAAGACCGGTGCCCAATGATGACCAGCAGGCGGAAGGCCTGAGATTGAATCGGGTTGAGGTGGGGTGAATTGCGGATGGACACATAAATGAGCTTTGCTATGGAATCGACCAAAAGTGCAGAAACAAGGTCTTCGGTGCGATCGCACTCTAAAATAAGTCGTTCCACACACACCAGGAGGTGATAAGTCAAAGATGCCGGGGGACTAGCAAGCGACGTAACGTTTTGGAGTACATACACAACCAAACGACAGTCAATTGCTCGCAAGGCATTTGCATTTGATCGTGAGATGCCCTCAATATTCTGGATGTCCCAACAACCGGGAGGTTGGCGGAAGAAGGCTCTAAGGATTTCTGCAACAGTGGCAGCATCACCGGACGATAGCCGACCAGCAAAGCGGCGAACTGCAAGTGAATATTTATTATAAACGACAGAGATGTCCTCCGTCTTGTCACAGCCGTGGGATGCAGGGAAGCGGATGATTGCAGCGAGGCCACCCAAAATATATTCGTCGAACATGTTGGACGGGATTTCCTCGTCGGGTTCGATGCTACCGTTGGTCAAAACGACGATACACTTTGCAATGGAGATATCCAACGCCGACGGGGTTTCATCTGATGGTGTGATCGTGAGGAGTCTAACGAGGATGGGGAGGGCTCGAGAGGATATATGGGCCCAACCCCCGGACGGGGCAGCCACCCAATGAASAGGGCCCGGCGCACCGTTCGCGATTGAACAGATCCATCTCGCATTGTATCATTATTTGATTTAGCAGCATCATTTGTACCAATATGTCTGGATTGCATTATTTTATCTACGCAAATTGTCACTATTTAGTTGAAGATGAACGGTGAAGCACGCGTACCAATTTCTGGTAATATAGGACGCGTCGCAATTCCCGTGACCGCCGACGCGCGATATTTGGCTTTGTCCGCGACCTTAAATAAACCCAGACGCGACCTCAACGAGAGTCACGACCACCACGACCACTACCAACCACCACTCCCACGTCCACCCACCACAACCATTCACCACCACACCTACTCTTCGATCAACTACTTGCTCTGACAATCAACCATGTCAACGGCCACAGACGAAATTGACCAAAAGCAAACAATGATCAAGCAAACCAGAGACAAGTACCCCGAGCTGCATTATCGCGCAATGGCAATACGGGACATGTTGAAGCGATCATGGGTCAACTGGAAGAAGTGTCCCATGTCGCTTCGAGACTCGTGCTTCGATAAGTACGGCGACTTGGACTTGATGGGGCGAATGTGGGCTCTTGAGGAGGCTGGTCTGTCCCTTCTGGCGAAGAAGTTCCAGCGCGAGGAGAGCCAAACCGACGACGCAAGCGACGATGAAGGTGACAGGGACCTTTCTACTGCGGCTGGAGCTGTAGAGGATGACGATTCCGATGTTGAAGAGATCTTCGACCCCCGTGTCCACCACCAGGGTAGAGCCACCCTCAACATGAAGCCTCCACGCGCGTGGACCGACGACGAAATCATTGCAGACCGCATCAAAGTAGTTATCCACTTCCTCATGTCCGACGCCGAGGCTGGGATTTACGCTACCTCGCTTGACGACCCCGTTTTCACTGCGTTCGGACCGCTCGATAAATCCCAGAAGATCAAGGCTGTTGAGCAGACGATGGTGCGTCAGCTGTTGGAGAATTTCGGATTGGTTGAGAAACGCGAAGATGGTGAGGACAACAAGGAGAACGTCGACGAAGAGCAGGAGAAGCAGGCGAAGAAACCTGCTCGTGGACGAGGTCGTCCTCGCAAGGAAGCGGTCAAGTCGACCGAGGAGGAAGCTAAAGTCCCGATTCATCAATCCATTCGGAGGCCTATAGTGGGGAAGAGGTCCCAGGCAGCCAAACCAAAGGCGAAGCCTCGCACCAAGAAGGCTGAAGCAGCCAAGGTGGAGACGGAGGGGTCTACGTCGACGGCCAACAAGGAGGATGAAGACGGACGTCCCAAGAAGAGAGCTCGGCGTACTGTCTCCAAGGTAGACTGAACACATCGGGGAAGATTAATGATGTTATGAATGTGTATGACGAGTAACTGTATATACGCACCAAGTTTGTAACCTTAGGCATGGATGAAATCGTTTGATACGGAACCCTTCACTAAATCGAACCATGAGTTTGATCTCGATGGCGACGCCTAAGCCATTGGACACGAACGATCCTGTGTGCAAAACGGTCATTTAATCCCAGAGGAAACCAAGAGTGTGAAATATCAACACGAAAAGTAGATGATTATGAAAATAACGAGAAATACTATTGTAAAATGATGGTAAAACACACTGATGCGGGGTATAAACGAGTCGAACCAGACTCCAACTCATAGCTTGCCAATGATACTCTCCGTATGCGCCCAAACCTTATCCTGTATCTCCGAACTGCTTTGCAGCTTGTTCTTGAACTCCTTCCCCTTCGCATCGACAAAGTGAGCGCCAGTCTTCATCGTGTCATTCCATAGAGCATCGAAGAAATATTCAGCGCAGTCACCTGCGGACGTGCCGAACGTCTTCGCGAGAATGTTGACGGTTCCAGATGCATACCATGGCAGACTACGATGGAGATCTGTAGCAACCAAGGCAGGATAGGAATGTTGGAAGGAAGCGGCGGGGTAGAGTCTTGCGAATCGCTACAGAAGACTGGATGTCAGCTCAGATGATACCAGGATGATCGCATGCCATCCATACCTGTACAGAAACGTCCGACATCGCCATACAATGGCTTGCAGCCGCCGAAAGGCTGAAGCCCTTCTTCAGCTCGAGATCATCCCAGTTCATCTTCGTGTAATCGCCTCGTACGCTATCCAGGACCGTCATGACGCGTGCATCTTCGCCGGCATCTGTAGCAGCTTTGAGGTTTTCGGCTAGGGCCTGTATGAACAACATGCGACTGTAGTAGTGAAGAACCATCTTGACGTCGTGACCTTCAGTCGTTTCGGTTCGGCCGTTCATTGAGAGAATGCCGGCGGAGAGGACGAGGATGTTGACTTTGGGTAGTGATTGGGAGAGCGTCGAAGCTAGGGTACGGGCATTGGATAGGAGGGAAACATCGCATCTATGGACCTGTTATGATGGCGATAAAACTACCAGAATAGAGAGCAGACGTACGGGTGGAAGTGATAACTGCCTGCTGAGTTTGCTGCCTTGAGCTCGGCGATGACCTTGTCGGCTGAAGACCGGTTACGTCCAACCAAGTGTATCTCGGGTTTACTCGAGTACTTTGCTATTTTCAACGCCATTGCTGCACCAATACCTGCCGTTCCCCCAACAAAGACCTACGTGCGAAACTTTTCAGTATATTGAAACTCCAAGGTAAACCAAAGTTAAAGTGCTTACGGCCACAGGTGCCTTAAGAGGCTTGGCAGCATGAGCGACCTTGAGAGCGTTCAAGTTGTGCATATTCCAAGGAATTTGGGTGGCTAGAAAGGCGATGGCGAGGGAGACGAATACGGGTTTGAGGGATGGCGTGAAGAACCCCTTCAGAGGGAGTTCTTATGTATGCCTCGAGAAGTTCCCGCAGTTTTTATAGGAGCCGAAGACCAACGCGTCACCTCCGAGTCGGAGAGTCGAGACGGCATCGTGACTTTCGCGTCCTCCAGGCTCCCTAAGCCGACTGACGCCAGTAAGGTGGTAGGAGTCCGTCAATTACGGGCTGAGACCGCAGTAGAAAGCAGGCCGACATAGAATCGTCACGAATTTAAGTTAGCTGATAGCAGTGTTGAAATCGATTTTTAACGTGAAGCCATTGACAACATGCATTTGAGCACATCCACTCGCATTGCGAACGTTAGGGAACGGCCAGTAATGGTGGAGGGAGGGGAGGGGAGGGAGAGAGAGGGAAAATGCATCAACCCAACCGTGTCAGTTTTATACCTTCCAAGAACCTGGTCCGTGCGCGACACCCCAGAAATTGTGGTCACGACTACCAACTCCCCCATTCCTTTCTGAAGTTTCTCTTCATCTCTCACCTCGCACGACTTAATCTCTCACTTAAATGCAGCCTCGTGGGTCCTCTGGAAGTATTTCACAAGTATTTCGAGCTTTTGGCTGCGAGATGGAAGTGAGCGCAAGGTGAACGTGGTCGCTTTTTGCAGGTAATCAAGTACGGTCGTTGATGCCACTTTTTGCTCATTTCATCCTGATAGAATGTAGTCAAATAAGCTCTAGAAGAACTTATTTACTTCGAACGTCTGCGCACAAACGCGAGGACCGATAAATTAGACACCCAACGCACGGGGTTTCTGGAGTCAACGACTTTCTACTCTAATTATGGTCGTGGCCTGGGTCTCGGCTTGCCTTTGACCAAGTGGACAGTGGGCCCATTCCTCTCACTCAGCTCAGCCGGATTACAAGCCAGCCATGCTGCCTCGTCGTTCTGTTCGACGACTTTTTGAAGATCTTTAGGGCTAAGCTGCTTTTCAAGCCTTTTCTGCATGCCCTTGAAGAGTCTCTCCTTGATATCGTCGACGGTCGCGAGATGAAGCTCGACATCTTCCGGGACTGCGTCCTTAGCAAGGCAGCTCTGTAGGACTTCACGGAGGTCTTGGGGAGCGGAGCGAAATTCACTATCAGAGCAACGCAATCAGCATGCCGACCCAGATTGTCACAATTGAAGATGGACGCTCGCCTGGTATCGTCGTCAGCGCACTCAAACGAAGCAGCTGCTTCGTTACAGTGCTTTCCCAACGCTACGAAGATCTCGCTGATGCGTGCTCGAGCTACACTCCATTGCTCGAGTTCATGAAGAAGCATCTCGTATTCCACTCGGATCTGAAAATTCATATGGCGGGCCGGAAGCTTCGAGATCGATGTCAAGCCAAGTACATCAAATTGAGCAAAGGCGACCACATACCGCGCGACGTCTGCTGTTCTTGTTGTCATCTTTTCCAAGTTCATTCTTATTGGGGGGAGACCACTCTTTCAACTTCTGCGTTGCGTACGATGGGTCACAATATCGTGATGGACCATCTGCTATTCCTCTTCGAAGGACGTCATCACCATCATCTCCGAATCGAAGAACAACTACAACGCACCGTTTACCAGGGTTGCCTGCCTCCAATGGCATTGTGTCGTCGACCCCTCCGTCGCTTTTTTGCGTCATATCACCTAGGCCCAGCTTGGACACGCCTTGCTCTTTGCCTCCGAGGTCACTGAAAAGTTGNATGGTACGTCGGTTCCCCCAAGTTCTGTTTTGGGTTCATCCAGCTCACCCAGTCCCAGACGTCGCAGATCCATCAACCGTCTATAGGATAACATGAAGTCAGCGCTTACAAAAAACCGGTCTTACACATTCGTAAGTAGCTTTACTTACTCACCTCAGCTTTCTTCTTTTGTCCACTCATGGGTAGATACGAGAGACATCAAAAAGAGTGGATACAAACCGTCGAGCAAATACGACATCCCCTTATAACCAACCGAACGTGCGAAGAATATAAGGAAACGTCAATTGGCAGGCACCAGCAAGCATGGAGGTTTTGTCTACCCAAGAGAGTCGATGACGGACTCACAGGCTGTACTATGGCGGGATCAATCAGGCACGTACGAAGCCATAAGCAAGATCGAACCTCCGAGTCCGTTGTTGGGAGGATGATACGCGATGGTCTCAACCGGACACCAAGGGGTGATGAAGCTTATGAGTCCGCAGAAGTTTCGGACCATGGGCGTCATATCAAGCTATCGAAGGTGGATGATGCCAATATCCGATTCGCGAATTGCGTGGTGCTGAGACAGGTTTATGGATCAAGCGTTAGTTACCCAGTCTCGTTGACTGTCAGTCACATTTAGAAGACTTAACTATCATCCATCAGCTCGCCAAACTTACCACTAGCTCCTTGTATACCCCCCTCCTCGCATCAGAGCCTCTTAGTCGAGCTCATCACCGGGTGACTGGGGCTTTCACGCGGCGCAGCCCATTGGTCGTACATTCGAGATTGGCTCGTTTAATGCTCAATGCGATTCGATACGCAAAGGAATTCGTGAAGGCCTGCTCAACATATCCAGTACTCAACTACTCACGACCCAAACCCGTACTCTACAAGACTCCTTTGTCCTATGCACATGCCGGATCAGCGCCTTCTGCACACTTCAATCAAGGTCGCGGCCTAGGGCGTGGTTTTCCTGAGACCAATTGGACGAGGCGTCCACCATTGGTTTGGTTCACTGGAGGTTCGAAACCACCGTAATTGGATGGCGCTTCCTTCTGAGGGACATCACCCTCAGGTTGAACTTGGCACCTTTTCTGCAAGGCTTCCCGAAGTTTATCTCTCATATCGCGCAAAGCTGATCGATGTCGCTCTACATCTTCCGGAATGGCATCCTCGGCGAGACAAATCTCTAGGACCGCGCGAAGTTCTTCGGGGACAGTATGGAGCTCGCTAAGATTGGCTTCAGTGCAACAAGCCATCCAAATCAAGGAGATAAACCTACCTCAAATCACTATCTGAGCACCCAAATGCGGCGACTGCGTTGTTACATTGTAATCCCAGCCTGATATACGTCTCACTAATTCTCGTTCTCAATTCGCCCCACTCATCAAGTTCGCGGAGAAGTTGCTCAAATTCGGACCCAATCCGAACGCTCACGAGCCGCTTTGAAGGCTGCAAAATTCATAGTCATTGCAGAGTGAGGTCAAGATACCTTTGAAAGGGAAACCACACACCATGTAACGATTTCCATGCCCCTCACGAATAGGCTCGCTTTTACTTGGGGGAGACCAATCTTTCAACCTCTTCGACGCGTACGACGGGTCGTAAGGTTGCCGTTCGTTTATTTCTTCCGGGGTTCCTCTGGAGCGGTCAAATCAATACTTTGAAGTCAGAGGGTCATTCCAACCCACTGTTCATCTTCACCTCCGTCCGCTGATGATGACTCGGAGTGGGTATCAGGTTCATCTCCATCATTCTCGAGGCGTTTTTTAAACTGTGCTTTCAAGGTCGCCAGACCTGTATCACGTTCCGGGTTGTCATAGGTCAGTACATCGCTAATTGGGTGTATCGACGTCAATGACGGTTCACCCGCTGCTAGCATTTCCAACGCTTCGATCTGTTATATTGGAGGGCCTTTTCGGTTCAGTTCTAGCGATCCGCGATCGTGAGTGGTTTCCGCTCACGTCAGTTTTCTCGGTGTTCTGAACCATGACTCTAGGTTGGGGAATTGATGATTGGGGCCTTAATGGACGTCCAAAACAGCTTCTTATAGAGAAGTTTTCTATAGGCAGGCACCAATGCTGGTGCTGAGGTTTCGCCTATCCAAGAAAAGTCAATGACGGACTCTCAGGAATTGATACGGCGTGCTCAGGTACCAATCGTCCACAACGACATGTGGGAGAATCGATGTCAAAGGTCTACCGGAGATTTTTTCAGTCCGTTTAAGAAACAAGAGAAGAGGAAACGAAGGCGTGCACCTATGGCCATTTGAATGCCCATAGGAACAGCGCACTCCTGCAACGACGGGGCCCTGGGTCCTGATTCCTGAAGGCTCCTGCAGCCTGAGGCCTGAAGACATAGGTCCTCCCCAGGCTTGGGGACTCATCCGTCTGTATGCTCTTTATGTCCAATATCACGGAAATTTCCTACAGAAACCGGTATTTCATGCAATCGACCTCGCAGTCTTTAGTTGACACCAATTAGCGCCGGAAAGCCTCTCCGCCACCCTCTGCGTGTTCAACCCAACTCTGGCTGACAGTGACATGACACGCATGGACGTATACAGCTCTTTCACACTGGATACAGTATTCTTCGCTAAAACTAGCACTGCTTGCTATCAACAGGTATAAATTGAAAGCCGGGCGTTCGAACATTTTCATCGCTACATCATTCTCTTCCTGCCTACTTTCAGCCGTCTTGAAGCAGCTGTACGCCACGCAGGGGGTAGCCACCGTAAAGCCACACTCTAGCTTTCAGTGGCTGACTATAAAGATGAACAATTCTAGTCACGTCGGTCCTGGTTCTAAAGACGTGGTTAAGTAAGCTCTCCTTGGCCTGAACGCGGTTGGCGGTTCATCAACCCTCATCATTCACATAGAGCCCTAGCAATAGCAAACACAGACTCAGAAGTGCCCATCTCATCTCTAGAACCAGGAGAAGGACTCAATGGCGATAACCAACCGGAATTAGACGACCAACAACGCGCTGTCGTGACTTTTGAGGCGGCTGTCCGGAATACACAGGAAGATGGCCTTCAAGTTGCACTTGCTGTGGATTACAGCGAAGTACACCGTCAACGTCTCCAATCAATACTTCCACTCAGGCTGAGCAAGACACCGCAGTCAAATGATGGCGATGGAGTTCCAAGAAGCGGGCGATCAGCTACATCGCCCATGGTGGTGGAGGAACTTAAATCCTCAATGTAAGTTCTGGTACTATGTAGTCCAGAACTCGATGCGTACCCAATTCACTTTGAAGCCAGGCCCATGTCCATGAAGGTGGATCGCATTCTAGGTCATGGAATGGACCTGCCTATGCCTCGAAGAGGCTGCAAGATTGGTCTCCCCAATGTCAAGCCGACAGCTTTGGCTCTCAAAATGGCTATCACTGTGATAATTGTGGCGGGGTACGCCCGACCTCTGGGAGCGAGGTGTGTCGTTTCTTCCATTGTACACATGGCAGAATCTCTGTCATGTCTCGTCACAACCTTCTTGCTTACATAGTACTTACCTGAGTTTCTCAGCTGCTCTTCCGGGATTGTAACCGACTAGTAGAAGATCTCAAGTCATGGAGTCAGCTGAGGGCTGAAACCAGTAGCAAGTTTGTTGAACTAGGGAACCTGATCAACAGCATGGTTATTGCATCCAGCATTCTTGACATCGATGCGAGGCATGTGTAAAGATCATCATTCAGGAGGCAAGCTAATCATCCACCTCAGTGCGTTGCTCTCAATCCCTAAGGACCTTCGCGCGATCTTGGAAATTTGCCTCGCCAATGATGCAATCCCAGAAGACACACTGAACTCTATCTCCCTGCCGTTCTGCAGGTGATAGAACGCATTTCACCAATAATGCAAGCTACCTTTAACTCAGCGGCCTTGACAAATGGACGCCCTTCACCAACGAGCGTGTTTGAGAAATTAATGTGAATTCTCGTCCACCTCCTATACTACATGTCTTACTGAATAGAGATGGTAGGAGTATTCACGATGGAGTACGTGTCATTCTGCCATTTATCATTGTGGGCCTAATTCTTTTCTTTTGCCGTGATTTGTTTGTTACAATTCCACATCTATTTCTTCTGCTATCAAAATAGTATATTAGGGAAATCCACGGAAAACTCGGGTTGTGGGGCCAGCTTGGGACGCGTATCAGCGAGAACTATATTATCTTTGGAGTTCACTTCAATGATACGGTTGCAGTCCTCACCTCCCTTGGAATTGATATGAGGTATGTATTTCATTCAATGGGACCAGGTCAACTTTGATCATCCTCCTGTCAGCGAACTACTCTCTGTTCCCGAGGATCTGCGTGCGGTTCTGGTGCTTTGTCTGGGAGAAAGTGCTGCCCCCGAAGACGCTAATGCATATGTGCCAGTTATCGAGAAGATCGCATTCGAACTTCGACTTGGCATATGTGACAGGGAGCTCACATGGTACTTGTCGCATTCAAAGTGGAGGAGGACGGGGCAAACATCGTCCCTTTCGTCTTCTGCAAGCCAAAGGAAGTGTCAATCATCCATTCCAGTTTCCGCAGGTCGCCATGTTCATTTGGTCAAAGGAAACGAACGGCCACAGACGAAGCCTTCACCACTCAATCCAATTGGCGACGGAGATGCAACGCAAAGCGGCCAGATGGAAGAGGCATATAGCGAAAGTAAAAGCAATCCCTAAACACCAATGATACTCTCTGTGTGCGCCCATACCTTATCCTGGACTTCCCCACTGATGTTCTCTTTTCCTTTAACTTCTTTCCCATCTGAGTTTACGAAGTGCGCTCCTGCCTTCATGGAATCTTGAACAAAGCCTTCGAAGAGCTGTTCAGCACACTCATCTGGCGTCACACCCGCCACACTCGCTAGGAGGTTTGCAGGGCCAGAGAGATACCACGGGAGGTTTCGTGCACCGGAGGTCTTCACGAACGCTGGATAAGCGTGCTGGAAGGAAACGGTTGGGTATACCCGACCGAATCGCTGTTCAGAAAAAGGATCGTTCGTGTCAGAGGATTCCATACGCAAAGATGATGGATCACGTACATGAACGGCGACATCGGTCATGGATATACAATGACTCGCGACCGCTGAGAGAGTGTATTTCTTCTTCAGATCCAAGTCATCGAAATTTAGTTTCTTCAGGTCGCCACGAACACTATCGAGCACCGTCATTACACGGGCATCTTCGCCCTCTTCGGCAGCTTTGAGGAGGTTCGGTAGAAGTGTTTGGATGAAGAGCATCCGGCTGTAGTAGTGAAGTGCCATTTTAATGTCAACTCCTTCTGTGGTCTCCGTCCGCCCTTGCATGGTGAGGAGTCCCTGTGAGACAACAAGAAAGTTGATCTTTGGGAGGGAGTTGGAGAGGGATGTAGCTAGGCTTCGCGTATTAGAAAGAAGAGACGCGTCACATCTAAGAAGTAACGTTTCAGCCTAAATTTTCGATTCGATAAATTTGAGAACGCGCGTACTCATGGAAGCGATAGTCCCCCTTCGGGTTGAGTTCTTTCATCCGTAAAATGACTTGATCTGCGCTCGATTGACTACGTCCGACGATATGTATGTTAGGCGTTGACGAGTATTGGGCTATCTTGACTGCAAGTGCGGCTCCAATACCAGCGGTTCCGCCAACGACCACCTAGAAAACTGTATCAGACATACTCCATCATTGATTCGAGCAGCCAAGGAACCCACCGCGACAGGAGACTTAAGTGGTGCCGCTGCATGTGCCTTTCGAAGGGCCTTGAGTACGCTGTTAGACATGCCTGTTGAGAGACTGGAATTGGCTATTACTAAGTCGTAAATCAGGATGTCATAGGTCGCTCCGCGAACCTCGGCGTTGGCGTTGGGACCCTGCGGCCCCTGACTCAGACACCGACGAGAAGACAGGGATGACAGGATCTTGATTCACGTCTATCGCGTCTATTAGACAAGCTGGAGTAGTCACTGTAATTTTTGGGGTACATGAGGAAACCGATAAAAGTAATTGAAGGCCGAAATTGGGCTGAGAACCTCCACGAAGCTTGCATGAAGATGAAGGTCCGAAAAACCGCGAAAGACCCCTGGGTTCATACACGTGGAGTCCGGACTCCGCGGGTTCCTGTTGTGTTCGTCCAATTCAATGGTGCCTTGGCCTTGACGCCAACATCACCGGGCGTGTAAGCGCAAACAATGACTCAGGTTCTCTTTAAGCCCTTCGGTCGATCCATCTCTCCACTTCGCTTGAAGGCAACTTGAAGCTTGAAGATTGCTTGAAGAACAATTTACTAATCATCAAGAATGAATGAGATTAAGTACAGCTGGTTAGTTCAAGTATTCGACCAAGACATTTATACGAAATTGAAAAGTAGCATTCTCTTGAAAGATAGTCGAACCCCGGTCCCCATCGTGTATAATAACAACTACGGAACAGGTGTATCAAACCGACGCAGAATAACTTCAATGGGCTCACCACGATCATACAATATGCCAGAAATTCACCGTCTCACGACTACATCCATGCGCACTTGGATGGTGTCAGCCAGGCCACCCGTCCTCCGGTGCTCGAACCTTTCTTCAACGCTATCGGACACCTAAATGTGCTCTGTGACCTCTTGGCTTCGCACCATGACCAGGGTTCGGCGGCCAAACTTCCAATTTCATTTGTCTTTGACTATCTCCCCCAGATTCGTGATCATCTATCTTACGCTGCCAAGGCCTTTGGGCTTCTCATTGCGAACTTTCCTGAAATCACTAAATCGTTCCGATACTTCAAGCAGTTCGAGGCCTTCGTTCAGCGCTGTGCCATCCCGCTAGCTTGCCTAAGGAGCATTATACAATCATCTGAGGCCGCTTCCATCCAACAAGACCTCGTGCTGTACTACTTATCAGCCAACCATGACTGGTTGGACACTGCGGAGTCTTTCTTGGATACAGCCAGGCCAGAGTTGGAGTGCTTCCTGCAGATCGTCTCCAGGTAAGTTGGCTGCTGCAGCAAACCTTTGATCGCACGTGCATTCTGCTAACTAACTCTCGATCCCTGTAGCCGTTGGATAGAACGTCTCGAAGACCAAGATAGCATAGTTTCGATGCAACTAATGACGTTGAGCGAAGAGATTCGTCGCCACTGTCACCCGACCTTCCGCCATCTCCATTTCGACTGTTTCTTTTTCAAAGATCATCTCGGGAATCAAGTCCCCATCCCGTTGGTTTTCTGCGATAGTTGGACGGTAGGCCATTTGATTGTAATCTACTACATATTCCAGCTGATCTCAGGCGTACGATGCCACAGGAATTGGACACTATCATCCGCCGCCTTTGTGCGGGACTTGACGGTGCCGAGTACATCATGAACGACTTATGGGAGCTTGTTTGTGCCAACGACACCCAGGTGGTGGATCGCAACAGTGTAACAGTATCTCAGGCTATCCTCCCCGAACTGGTCTACGAGATTACATCATCCTACAGCTGCTAGGGGCATCCGGAAGTAGGTGTCCACAGTGTAAATCTGCAAATCTAGAGAGGGCTGACAACGACTGGAGAGCTTGGTAAGTCCACATCAATAAGCACGGGTGCTCGGTTAATCAGATCTTTTTGTTGAACCAGCTCTGACTGTGGGGAAAAATCCACAATCTCCCTATTACCGGGGCCTGCCAGTGCCACCCTTGACAGCGAGGATGTTGTTTCACCTTCTCACCGATCGCAGAAATCGTAAGCTTCCCGCCCCTCATGACACATCAATCCGTCTTGCTCATCCGTTGCAGGTCACCTCTGAATCGGTTAAGCTCATTCCTGAGTAAAGCACGTCCTGCTTGGCTGCCAAAGAGGCGTAATCGGAACAAAAGCTCGAAAGAAACATTTCCCATTAGTGCATCTCCCCTCGGAAACACACCGTGCGTATGAGCCTCAGAAAATCTCTTCAATGGCATCTAGATCTGAGTCTTATGTTTCTGAATCTTCAGATCAGCCCCAAATACTCCATCCACCACAGGGCCTAGTCATGAAATGCAATCAATTGGAAAATTCCAGCGCGTCACAATCCACGCAGTTCCCCATTTCTCGCTGGAGCGTACCGAGGAGTTTCTCCTTGACATTGCCCATCGCAAGAACTCATTCAAAGAGCCGCCCTCTGGGTTAGATCGCCGCAAACGCGTATTGCTGCTTGCCCAGGAACATATGGCCAAGCCATACCGATCTGGCGAGCCGCGCCTTGCGAAGCGAAAGCGACCGTATTCACTTACCGAACTTCTTCATCTCGTCGAATCCATAGAATACCATTTTCCCCATCAACACTTCGATTTGAGACTACCGCGCATCGTAGCATCTCTTGGCAACTGTAAGTGTACACCCTTCTTTCGGGTGAACTTTGACTGATGATCATTATCTATGTAGCTGAAGTCTGTCCAAGTTCCTTTCCGCATGGACCCGAGCTTAGTGATCACGTCGACCATATCATATGGGGGTTGAACATCGCCATTCCAACCCTCATGTCGACTTCGAACAAGAATTTTCGTCAATGGTCTCCGTTCGGTGTCAGCAACGCCAACATTTCAGTACCATATGAAACACCATGGACTTTGGGGTCTGCTTCCGCCATTCATCCTTCTGGAGAATATGTCGCGCTCGGTTATGAGAATCATGGCGCTGTTGCTGTCTTTGAAGCTTCCACTGGGACCTTGATTTCCACCGTGACGGGGGATAATAATCATATACTCTCTCTCACCTTTTCACCCGTCGATCCATTGCTAGCATCCGCTGCATCGACTGTTATCAAAATCTGGAACCTGAGAACTGGAGAAGAATGCACGACATCCTCCTTCCGCCATTCAAACCGTGTATCCACCGTCGCATTCTCTCCTGATGGCAAGCTACTTGCCTCGATTTCCGTTGACGATTCATTCCGCGTCTGGAATATATCCAATGGCGAGATTACTTATGCATTGCCATGATGGGAGCAACACAGTGGTGTGGTCACCCGATGGGAGGTACATTGCTCACGTATACCTTGCAGAGCCACAACCGGGTGTGTTTTGCGTAATTCGGGATGCGGCCACCTGTGAACTTGTGGCTAGTCAACCAATGAAACACGATGTCGACTGCATCGGGTTAGAAAAAACGGTACTCGTCATGGATGTAGAATCATTGGGAGGTTTGGCTCGCTTTCATTTAGCTCGAAAGCGATCGCAAAACCGTATGGAATTTGCGACTGACCTAGCTTTTTCGAGTGATGGACCTTGCTGTTCTGGCCGAGTATGGCGAAGTGTCGGTATGGGCCGTCGATAGCAGACGGTCATGGTATCACCCCAAGTCCTGCTGACAATATCTAATGATAAATATACTTATGTACAATGTCTATGAATTATCTTAAAGATACGATTGGCACCAGTCAACCTAAATCCAACAACTAACAAACAACCTCCCGACAGCAACGGCAACGGCAACTACGCGAAGTACAACACGGTGTAGACAATACCAAGGGACAAGAGACCCATCATAGCCATCGCGCCACCAGCGTACATGTATATCTCCCAGGTACCGCTGTTCTCGTACTGAGCCTCACCCAGACGATTTCCTCCAGCCTTCTCCTTGGTCTTCAACTGCTTATCCTGCGAATCCGTCAACCGGACAATCCGTGCTCGCGCATCCGACTCGTTGTACACGGGTGATGGTGGAGTATTGGGTGCGGAGGATTGGAGGATGGTGACGAAGGAAGGATAATGGTGTTCACACCACTGTTCGATTTTGCCGCAAGCAACGGAGATGCGGAGGAAGTTGGGGTCGGCTGGGGATGCTTTCGTGTGGATGCGTCGCGCGTAATCTCGGAAGATGTAAGCGACTTCGCGGGGATTTGTTGAGCGCATGATGAGCTAGCAAAGAGACATGAGGATGACATAATGGAATGAGGAAGCGGAAAGCTTACCGATGCAGCCTCAGCTTTGCGAATCTTGACATTGCGCTGGAACATGTTCGAGTTCATGAAGCAGAGCTCAAGAGTTGCCATGGCCATGGTCTGAGGGATAGCGCAGAAATTGAACGCGCTTTGGTTCTTGAGCAGCCGCAAGTAGTCCAAGGAATCAGTAGCATGTCGCAGCGCATCGACAACCATGCCACTCTGTGCCCATGTCGCTCGTCGCTTGACATCTTCTCCGTCAGGACCGTCCCACATGCACATCTGCTTCATCTCTGTAAATCCATACTCCTTCTTCCCCCATATTTCCCTGGGCCAGAAATATCGCTGCTCCTCAACATCCTCACGGTAGTCACGGATGATATTGGTCTTCTGAAGCAGGAGGCCGGTCGAGTTAGAGAGCTCGAGTTGGTCTTTCAGCCAGGGAGCTTCCTTCTTCGATGCGGAGAGGATACCAGAGAGGC
>JAPEVF010000502.1:0-33132 GCA_029747585.1 Pleurotus djamor
CTCAGCGCACCAATCAATGCTGCCGTCGGTCTCCACGCTCCCGTTGATGCTGCCATCGGTGTCAATGCACCAATCAATGCCGGTGTTGGTATCCACGCACCTGTTGCGGCTGCCGTTGGTGCCTCAGTTCCTCTCTCTGCCGGCGTAGGCGTCCACGCACCGGTTACTGCAGGTGTCGGCCTCAGTGCTCCTGTCAGCCTTGGACTGGGTGCTGCCGCTCCAGTTGGTGCTGGTCTACTCGGTGGACTTGGACTTGGCCTTGATACAACCGTCCACAATGTCGGCGCTACTGTCGGTAACTTGCTCACCAATGTCGGAGTCGGACTAGGTGCTAATGGACATGGATTGCTGGGAACTGGATTGTTGGGGAATGGATTGTTGGGAACTGGGCTGTTGGGAACTGGATTGGGATTGGGTGCCGGCATTCCAGCGGGAGCGTACGTTGCGCCGAATGTTGGGGTCTCGACAAGTGCTAGCTCAGGAGTGAATGTCGGTGCAGGCACTGGCGCGAACGTTTACACCAGTGGAACCTCGAACGTAAACGTGAACGCAGGGACTGGCGCAAGCGTTGTTGCTGGAGGGAGCAGCAACGCTGGTGTTTCTGTTGGGTCTGGTGTCAACGTAGGCACCTCTGGTACTTCGAACGTTGGCGTTTCAGTCGGTGCCGGAGCCAAGTCACCAGAAGAAACACACACACTTACTCAACATGTCACGACGACCATCGCCTCAAGTCCGACCGGTAAGTCTTAGTCAATGCCGAGATAAGCCTCCACTGAAGCTCTTCTTTAGCCTAGTCCCATTATTATACACGGTAAGCCGACACATTCGACCGAGGTTCTGATGTCACTGACCTTCGGGATGGTAGTGTTATATGGCATGTCAAAAAGTCGGGTGTAGAGATTGCATAGACTTGGAAACTGTTTTCCATACTGTAGGCCTTAGGATCGACTCGTCGTTTTATCTTTCTTGTTTAGTAATTGTTTATTCCACGCGTGATGACTTAATGACATCTATATATCCCACAAAATTAACAGAACAACAAGCGAGACTATCAGCGAGAGAGAAAATACCTGGGAAACCCTCAAGGACCGTGATCATACAATGTCGTTCAGACTCTTGATGGGACGTTGGCACATGAACCTACAAACAATCGGAAAGTATGGTCCCTAGTTCGGTGACTAGTGCCTTCGAAGAAGATATAGCGCTTGCGCCATTCATTAAGCTAGTGGATTCATACCGAATGAGGGTGACACGTTGAACGGAAAATACAACTGTTATAGAAGAACTGGGGTAGGATGCACTGATCTACCCCGTTTCCCTGCTTAATCCACGAGTAAGCGAAAGACGCATATATTATAATGTTGGGAACCAACTTACACCATTTGGTCGTAGGAAGTCCGTCTCGATATGTTCGAGGGCAAGCTGGGATTCTATCTCGTGTGGCTTCTTGTTACGTCAGTCCTGGGAGCACCGCTCGAAGGTTGGGATGATCGACGAGTGGTGGATGAGACTCTAGATCGCAGTCTCCATGAGACAGCGCTCGCGAAGCGGATTGTAGTGATTGGAGGACACGAAGGAGAGGTGGGAGGGAAGACCCGGGCTGGTCCTTTCATCATTGAACCATTGGAAGAAGAAGACCTCCCGCCACCACCGACTCCAGAGACCCCCGTTCACAGCACCAAGTTGAAACTAGGGCCTGCTGCCTATGCAGGCGGGATTCGACTTAATCGCGTGGGTTTGGCGATACCTAACTCCCAGCCACTCCCAGCCGTCAAATCGACACCTGGAGGATTGGTCGGACTGGCAGCGGGAACGAGCATTTATAGCGGCAAAACCGTGTTCAATAGCGACACGTTGGACGATACCATTTCTGGGCTTCGGCTGCGCGTCGGAACAGCAAACAGGCCCACAGCATTTCATCCTGATGCGCCAGAAGTGGGCGGGGGAGATGAGAAGAAAGATCCACGAAATGTAGTCAAAGCTCTTGTCTTTTAGTGCTCGCAAAACCGTTTCCAAGACTTTCTGGTCATATAAACAGATACATGCGTCTGAGCTGACTTGTAAGGCCTATAAATTGAGACTAGAACATAGGCTTCTGGCTCTGTAGAACGTCAGCATGATCTCGGTAGCCATTGAAGTCAAAGTCGAAAACTCACCTCGTCCAACGTCTCCAACAGTTCATCCATTCTTCGACACATGTCAGAAATCCTCTGATCCATACTTTCCAGCTGGCCGGACACCTGCCGCGCCATCTGGTCCATACTTGATTCGATCCTATCCATCTTCGCCAAGAATTCCTCTAGAATATCAATAATAGTAGATACCGACCGTTCTAAGAAGTTTTCAGGATCAATCCACTCGCACAAACACAGACGTGACATACCGGGCTTTTTGGGGGGCATTAGAGGTTGAAAATCAGTCAGTAATAGCAGGAAAAGTCCATAACGTCCAAGCCTCGCGTCTTAAAATGCCGTTCCACGTAAAAGACTCGCCAGGCATTAGCTTTGAACGTACTGGAGTCTTTCCAAGGAGGGTTCCGGCCAAGCGCCTAGGCGCCTATAATATCGCGCTCAAATCCCAGGGATGGGATGGTCGATCCTTTAATTCGCTGCCTACTTCCACACCAGTGACTTGCTACTTTCACAATCGAGGCACCGCTGTCAGTTCAAGTAATGAAGCCTGTATCACATCCAACGAAATTTGAATTGACTCAGACTTCCTGGTGATACAACTTCTTTACTCAAATCTCCAAGCTTTAAGTTCGGTTCCGAGGCATCCTTGACCAATGTAATCTCCCAAGACTCTGGAGTCTGGTGAGCACCCCCATCCCAATGTCTTTACATTTTCTCTGTTTTGTAACCATCGAACTGATTAAATATTCAGAAAAAACGCTGGCTATCTCCTCAGCTAAAGTGTATCTTGTCTCAATTCAGCTATATCGCACTATTCAGCAACAAATCTCTTACCTTAGAAAGGATTGGCGAGCTAAGCTCTCCTTTCCTCTTCTGAACCGCCGTCTCCAAGTCTTTCTGAGTTTGCAGTAGCGTCTTGATGTAATCGTCCAGGTCCATCAAGGTTCCTTCTGCGTCGTGGATCTCCCTGTTGGTCATGTTTGCGACGGTGCGCTTGATCATCTTCAGTTTAGCTTCAAGTTTCTCTGCAGACCAGAAGGTTTGAGGTGGACGGCGTCTGATGATGTCGACCTTCACGCATACCTTCGTCTCCGTGATACTGATTGTTGTGATTGAATCGTCCTCCTGCGATACCGCCTGAGACGTGATCAAAGCGGTCTCCTCCGAAGCTACCACCTACAGCATCAGAGAGGTGAGCCATCACAAATCATCCCTGGTAGTGAATTGGATGGTCATCATACGTTCAGCGTTGGCTTCAGACATTTGTGCAAATGATAATGGATGGAAGGAGAAGACTTTCTGGTTAGATGACCCTCTCATCTTGCTTGTTTTTATCTCGGAGTCGGCGCTAGCCTTCATCCTACAAAGCTACCGACCAGCTCGTCCGGAGAGTATTACCTTTGGGGAACTCCTAAGGTGTGTTTACCGTCCAAGCATCCATGTTTGGACTCGTCTTCCGAAATCTCTGCTACATTGACGCCTTATTCATCAGATAGGTACCATGAAATCCTCGAGGTGGCGTTTACCACCTAAGTCGCAACTCTGTCGTCTGCTCACCTGACGCTTGCGCGTCTAAACGATAATCCATCATGAAAAACTCGAGGAAGTAGACCATACGTGCGCGTCCTATCTCAACTGGATTTCGGAAGCAAATCGTCGAAACTGACAAGTAACAAATGTGCTCCTGTCATCCATCGCCTCTCTTTCGTCCAGTTTAGCGCTGAGTTCGGCCAAACGCGAAGGTGATGCTTGTTCTTCTACCGGACGCTACAAAATTAATGCCTCCAACAGCTTCTTTGTTTGAAACAATGTGGTCATGCTGTCTCGGACCATTCCCTCCATGTCCAATCCGTGCTTTTGTCCATTGACCAGCTGACACTCAGCCACTCTCGATAAGCTGTCATGAAAACCTCAAGGTGCCTCTGTTGCACGCTCTTGGGCTAGTTGGCCAGGATATGTTCCCTCTTTATCTACCCCTTTCTGTCGCTTCCGACGCCCAAGTGTCCAGCACATTCAATTGCGACGACATACGAGGCTTCACCAAGAGTACACAAGAGTATGCAAATGAATTGTGTGCGATTTGCGTGCTGACATCCTTCCATGTATCGACTCCTTCGAACGCTGTGTCCTCATTAGGTACTCCAGTCTAGCGCTCGCATTCGAGGTACTTATATTGAAGGCCACCATCCCTTCGAAGTTCATCAGCTACTTCTCTCCGAATTCAATGCCTGCCCACACATCGGGTAAGTACACCAGGCGTAGTATCCCTTATCCTCGTACGGCGAACTGATCTTCTTGTGCTTACAGTCCCTGTCTCTTTTGGTGGTGACACCTTCAAATCTGTCAGCGGCGGGAATGTCGGTGGCCGCCAAAACCACAACAGTATCACTGGTAAGCCAAAATGCCCTATAAGTTAAGTCTCTATCTTTACACCGTAGTGTTCACACCTCTTCCTAGACAGTGGACGTCCTTCTATCAGGAGTGGCCACTCGGGACACCGTGCTAGCGATGCGAGTGATGAAGAGGACTTCTCTGACTCTGTGGACGAGCCCGAGCGAGTCGTCCACCACCATCACTCGTCAAGCACTGTCCGATACGCCGAGAGTAAGTTGGGCTGCCTACAAATGTAGCGAACCAAACGAATTCACATACTCTCAGCTACTCTGGACGTCGCATTGAAGCAAGTCCAGAATAAAGTCTCCTCGATGAATTCGGAACAGATCGCCCAGTCTGAAAGGCACTTGTTTGCTTTGAAGCAGCGCATCGCCAATGACAAAAGGACTTGGCATGATTTGCATAAACTCGTTGAGTTGAGGAAGAAGGCCATCCGACGCGGGTGAGTGGTGGAGATGTTTTGTCGGCTCGAAAACATCTTATTCATATCCTCGACTTTAGCCATTGATCAGGCTGTTTTGTGGGGTTTCGTGCCCGTAAATAGCTTGACCGCCCTTGATGCATGATGACTGGCTTTACCCCATGACTCCAGATTATACATCCATACATTTCCCTTTCCCGTCTGCTGAAAGCTAAGAGCGATGTGAGCGTATTGTGTTGTTACTGCTTCACTCTCATCACTTTGGTAATCGCTTTCCCCCTTTCCAAGAAGGAAGGGGTTGCTAATATATCTCCGCGTCGCCGGAGTCTAATTGGCTTTTTGGGTGAGGCCTTGAGGCGTGAGCCTCAGGGTAGGTCATGCGACGAGCCATCAGATGATGCATCATTGGCGATCATCGTTCCTGAACAGGCCATGAGAATTACTGCGCTGAAGTCTGGTCGACGCTGCAACGTTGAACATTTACCTTCATGGCCCTCATCACCCCAGGAATCGATTTCATTCTTCGAGGCATCATCAAGTACATCGTTCCCAACGTCGCATTTGTCCTTGGCCTACGGAGATTAGCTGTACCCTGGCACATATCCCTTTTGACCGGTCTCTTGGCTATCCCCAGTTATGCGACCGTTCGTATCATCTACTTCGACTATAAGCAGAGGAAAGAAGCTGAGAGATGGGGCGCGAGGATAATTCCACGTCTCAAGGGGAAGTGGTTAGGCAATGTCGACATCATCGGCGAAATGGACAACCACTTTTTGACCGGGTATCTTGGTGAGTCTCACCAAAATCCATGATTCGGTAGCTCACTTGAGAGCATGGAGTCTAGGCGATGGACTAAAAGAGAAATTGGAAGAGCATGGATATGCTTTCAACTTCAATGTTTTATGGGAGCGAGACGCTGTCTTCACCGTTTCCCCAGATCATATCAAGCTTGTACTGGCCACCGACTTCAACAATTACGAGAAAGGTGAGCCTCTCGTGTCAGACGCGGCCCATCAGCTCATTGGATCCAGGTAATCGTTTTATTGAGACAATGGCACCTGTCTTGGGCGCCGGTGTCTTCAATTCGGACGGTGCGATGTGGAAGTTCCATCGGTCCATGACACGCCCTTTCTTCTCTCGCGACCGGATATCTCACTTCGACATATTCGATCGCCACGCAGAGCACCTGGTCTCTCGCATCAAACAACGCAATGCCCTTGGCCTTGCTGTGGATTTCCAAGACCTAGTTGGACGGTTCACCTTGGACAGCGCGACGGAATTCCTGTTTGGTTCGTGCGTGAATTCGTTGAGTGGGAGATTGCCAATGCCCTATGGAGTTGAGGGTCTGATGGACCAGGAGGGCGGCGTGGCTGGTGGGAACGAAGGCGGTGTCGCTGCTGATTTCCCTACCGCGTTTATGCGCGCTCAAGAAGCCGTCTCTGCRCGTGAACGGTTGGGTCCAATATGGCCTCTGTGGGAGATGTGGGGTGATAATACCAAGGCGCCAATGAAGATAGTCAATGCATTCCTCGAACCGATCATCGAAGAAGCCATTCGGAAAAGAAAGTCAAACGTTGAGGCCAC
Source organism: Pleurotus djamor (assembly GCA_029747585.1). Taxonomy (NCBI): domain Eukaryota; kingdom Fungi; phylum Basidiomycota; class Agaricomycetes; order Agaricales; family Pleurotaceae; genus Pleurotus; species Pleurotus djamor. The sequence goes on from JAPEVF010000502.1 coordinate 6,532, forward strand.
TGGCATAACGACAAACAAAGCCGATGTCCCCGAGGATCCTGAAGTCGGCGAGGACGAAACGTTGTTGGACCATCTCGTCAAGTATACATCAGGTAAGATGGTGACCTTGCAAAACGCAGCGTTCTATTGACTCACATMATGATCAGATCCGGTTGTGCTCAAAGATGAGACACTCAATATCATGTTAGCTGGTCGAGACACCGTGCGCACTTTCATCATCTTGAGTTAGGCGTCGCTAACCCTCCATAGACTGCCTCAACGCTCACTGTCCTCACCCACATCCTTGCCACACATCCACACATCCTCTCCCGTCTCCGAGCCGAGGTCATGTCCAAAGTTGGCCCCTCGCAGCGACCTACGTACGAGAGCATCAGGGAGATGAAATACCTCCGTGCGGTCATCAACGAAGTCTTGAGGCTATTCCCTCCGGTGTGAGTCCCTCCAGTACTTGAAGATAAYTATGAACCCAACATTGGCCTTTGTGTAGCCCTTTCAATGTTCGTCAATCAATCAACCCGACTGTTTGGCCATCTACAGATCCTACCAAGAAACCTATCTTCATTCCTGCACGTGCGAAAGTGATGTACTCTGTGTTCATGATGCAGCGACGAACAGACCTTTGGGGTCCCGATGGTCCGTTGATATCATGCCTACCTTTTTATAGTTGATACTGAATGTCACTAGCTGAGGAATTCGATCCAGACCGTTTCCTTGATGATCGGCTCAAGAAATATCTGATCTCGAATAGTTTCGCGTTTTTGCCATTCAATGCTGGGCCCAGAATATGYCTTGGTCAACAGGTGCGCTTCATCACCTTTGTATTTCTCTGCAACTGTAGCGCGGGTCTGACGACATGCGTAGTTTGCGTACAACGAAGTGTCGTTCATGGTCATCCGCCTRCTCCAACGATTTGACTCCCTCACATTTGATGAATCTGCTCAGCCACCCGAGACGCGCCCACCCGCGCATTGGAAAGAAGCTGTTGGACTGAGAAAGAGTTATGAGAAGTTCTATCCCAAAGCAACATTGACTTTGTATGCCCATGTGAGTCGTGTTGCAAAGTGCCCGAGAGTTGTGCTTACACCATTTCTTGATMTTTAGGGAGGCATGTGGATCCGTGCCCATGAGACCACAGACTGACGTTTGATAACTTTGTATGTGTGTACGTATTATAATCTATTTCSTATCTTGCTAGGTGTCCTTCGCGCTGGTTGAATGTGGGGACTAGAANTNGAATGCCCTATGACATCTGTGTCAGGGACACTCCTCTTTTSTCGTGAGTCTTGGCGCTAATCATGCATGCCTAATTCTCGACTTCCTGTTGGCCGAGGCCAGAGCCCCCTCGCATCCGCTGGAGCCAAGGTCTCGCGCCTGCCTGGAATGAGTGCATCCAAGCTAGATCGCGGTAACCCTATACTGGCGTGTTGCCGCCATATAAAAGCTCAGTGTAGATTACCCACCACCTACCACTCACCTCAACGAGTATCTCTCAACAACGCCCTCGTTCCATTGACTTTAACCATCTTTTCTGCGAATGTCGACCGCACGCTTGGGCCTTTCTTCCCTTCGTGGAWTCCGTGGCAGTTTACGAACCACTCCTATAAACTTTGTCTCTCGACGCTACGCTAGTGGACATGGGGTATGTCGCCCATGACCCCTAGAGGCGTCTCTCTGACTTCGATGCTTATTATTGTTATTTTCAGGCCCTCCCCTTCTCTACGACGAACAAGCGTGCCTTTGCCATCAAGTATGTTACATTCCTAGCTACGGGCTTCTCGATTCCTTTCATCGCRACCTGGTGGACATGGTTCGTCCTATGACCCTATNNCACTGCCATCTCCTTGCATCAACTGACTATTGGGATTGGTAGGAACAAGCCTGGAGGAATCCACAACCCATGATGATGATGTATCATGCATGCATCATTTGCAAGTAGCACAACGGAAGATGTGATCCTTAATTTGTACTATACTCCACAACATTTTATACAATCTACTTCATCGCCCTCGAACCCTAGTCTCTCCAGAGCACCAGCTAGGCGCATTTGCGTCTTGATTACTTCGTAACAATTGATCTGCTGATGAACGAGTGAGCCCCTGAGTGCTTCTCAGTTTCACATCTCCGGGAAGAACGAGTTGACTGACTCACAGCCTCACTCTCATCGTGTATAAGTGCCGTACGCGTCGTCAGACGCCTTTCCCCCTTCCTTTACNTTTTCGCGCGTTAGCACAATGCCCTCATCAACCGCTGCAGCCTCCGACATTGACCATATAACAAGTACCCTCGAGTCACAGCAGATCAGTACTGAGGGGCCTCCTAGTGTGGAGGGAAACGGCGCTGCCATTAACACCGCCGTACCACCCCACACTGCGCTCACGGTTTCTGATGCTTTGGCATACCTTGATGCTATCCGAGATCGTTACGAGAAAACTCCAGAGACATACACAGAGTTTCTAAACGTGATGAGCGGGTTCAAAAGCCAGACGTATGTGACGACCTTTGCTTTGGGTGCACGATAGTAATAATGATGCTTTGATCTATTATTAGCTTGGATACTCTGGATGTGATCGGACGTATCTGCCACCTATTTGCGGATTCTCCTGACCTCATTGAGTCGTTCAACTCCTTCTTACCCCCTACCCTCAACACGGAGATTGTCAAGGATAATCCAGACGTGCCCACGGTGGATATAGTTACGTGCGATCCGAACGGAAATCATCGCGTCGCAGTCGATCTCACAGAAGACGATACGCGAAGGCTTGCTGCTGGTTTGAAGGAGCAGGCCGTCAACCCTCCAGCACCTAGGGGCACCCCCGCTCAAGGAATCGACCTCGAATTTTCCAAACGTCTAAATTGTCTGAACGATGCAAAGGAGAAGTATGACGATGGAACAGAAGATAGTATTTACAAGAAACTCTTGCGTCTGCTGGAGAAGTCGTCCGAGATCGGATTGGTAAGTCCTTAGTTTTGTTATCTGTCAATGCAGGCTAATATCGTAGCACTCGCTCTCCTACAGCTTGGTGTACATGAGGGTGTAAGGGGACTATTCAAGGATGATCCAGAGCTCTGCGAAAAGATTCTAGCCTTCACACCTCTTACCCCGGACGCTTGAGGCGCGTCCGCGTTAGCTTGATGTAAATATTGTCGAATACTTGTTGGTGTCTGACATATCTCCAACCTACTCTTTGAGACTCAAGTTCCCGCCAACTCTGATACATATAATAAGTAAGGTGGTGAAATACTGAACGCCAACTTCAATCTTCAACTTCTCAATCCAGTTGGATCCACTTCGGTCCCCTGAATATGTAGGCGCTTACGCCCCTAGTACAGCATCGACTTGCTTTCGACGTTCCGCCATTCCATGTCAACGTCAACTCCTAGTACAGCATCAACTTACCGCTCCCACAACGGAAAACGTTGGTGCCAAACGGGATTCTCCCGGGAGAATTTTCTCTGACACTTCCACTAGGGGCGACTCCCGTATCGTCTATTTCTGTTGAGCCATGAACACTATAAATCTGGTTGGCTTTGGAGCTCAGGCTAGGCATTCATCCCACTTCATCGTCTAAGACAAGCCAATTGCTAAGTACTCCTCCATGCCCGCAGAAGTTCTCAAGATCATCGAATCATTTTTCCTCGCTGCCCTCTCCTCGGTATCTTCCTTCGCCTCGTGGTTTGCTCTCTCTGTTACTCGCAGTTACGCTCTGAGAACGGATCGACACGCACGACGTTACGACTTCCTCAGCAAAAGGGGACACCACCGCGGGGCTAACTTCGGGTCAATTCTCTGCTTCGAAGAGAGCGATGCCTTCCTACCACCCGCCGCGATTCCGATGATTGTTTCTGGGAAACGGAGGAGAAAGCGATCTCACCGTAGGCGATCATTCTCCGCCATGCTTGACCGTCGCCTGTACATCATCGAGGAGGCTGAAGAAGAGAAAGAGGAGGTTGTCGAAGCGTTTAGTGATACGGATAGCTCGTCATACTCTGAGTTCGTAGATTCTCTGTCTGATGAGTCGATCGGTGAATGGTCAGCTCTCGTAGGTTATGGTACGTGTGCCCTTTCCTCGATTGTAAACATGCTCTGACAACCAAATGGTCCAACAGGATCAGTACCATCTCCATCCCTTTCCGATTGCTCCACTGTCGACTCTCCGACAATCGCTACTCCTACTCCTTTGCCGAATCCAGAGGCGTACGAATACTTCCCGGTCGCAACATACGAGAAAATTCCAACCGCTGACATTCTCTTCGCGGACTCGTCCGATGTATTAGGTTTTACCGACCTGGTCGACATTAACACGCAGAAAGCCCCATGCCAGGTGTTTGCCACGGCTGATTGCCTATTCAAGGACGAATCAGCGCCCCCGGTTCCCTTCCAGTTGTACACTGACAAGCTTAGCTATAGACAAGTTTCCGTTTCATAGATTTTGCCTAGACTGATCGTTCTGTTGGAATAGCAAACCCGTTCCGAGGACTTACCACGCGGATACCGACGATACGCATCACCAACCATATCCACCGCCACTATCCCGCACCACAATGACGCGTTACCGACACATTAGACTCGGGATTCGTCCCCTCGCACTCCTCAAGTATTTATTCTACATTTATAGCACATTATCCACATTTTACACCGCGCCGTTTCTCTCGCGCTCACCTTGGTTTCTCATTAGTATATAAGGTTGCTTTTCGTACTTAGAAACCTCAGTAGTTTGCCACGCAAACAACTGAGGTATGATATTCACTTTACTTTACTTTACTTCGAGCTCACATGTATCTAGCTTTCATATTCTAGGTACTTAATACATTCAGTAGTTTGCCACGCAAACAACTGAGCTTTCATATTCTAGATCCCTTATACGTTCTCGTTCTGTTTATCTGTTGACTTGTCCATGGCTTCTTATAGAGCTTGCAGATACTTTTGTACAATTCATTCCTCCCATGTTGTCGTACACAGTCAGACCAAATTTTCCACGAAAGTCCGTTCTCAGAGGCTGACGAGCGCTTAACGGAATCAGCTTGCCTGGACAAGTTCTGAAGCTACTTTGTTCAAACTTTGTTCGTGATGCGTAGGTTCGAAACTACAACTTACAAGGAACGCTCCTATCAGTCCAAGCCAGTTCAAGCTCAGCTCCGCCTCTGACTTTCTCTGGGCTCTCGGGGAACGACACCTCAGTCCGAGTCGATTGAACTGAAAAGTCGTCGCGAGTATCGGGCCCAATCACCCTGCCGACACGCTGCACATGGACGCGATGCGTCCCAGCTTATCTAGTAGCCATAGTGAGCAAGGTCCTTTACAGACTGGAGTCATAGCATCGTGGTTGCATGACGGACATTGTCAAATTCTATACATGATGTAGAGCCCTTGATCGCTGCGTCGACTCAACCTCTACCGGAAGCCTGCGTGGCGAGGACGTCACCGCAACCAAATACTTTTACTCTATCTTCGGGCTATCAAGCCCAGGAACTTCCGAGTATCACTCCAGCTGTCGTTTCTCCCGTTTGATGGACCTCGAGGTCGAGCATTTTTATATCCACTCCACGCTACCTTGCACGCGCTATTAGGCCAAAGGGTAAATGACAAAACCCAAGGCGTCGCGGTGTTCATTGACCGCGAGTCGGCTCAGTGGTCTGTCAGCAATGTGCGTAAGGCTATGGCTTCGGGTCCTGACTGAACATTTTAATCATTTTCAGAAAGATGATATCTTACCGCATTTAATAGCTACCAACTTCATTTGGTGGTCAGCCAGCTGGGGAACAACCCCTGCTCTGCGATAGCGAAGAACACCCATGGGTCACATCGCGAACGGATGGATTCATCAACAACTCGGCCAATACGTGTTTCAGACCCTTCCGCTTCGTCCAATTACTTCTCAGTACGTTGGTCATGAAGATGCGCCCACGGTACCACCAGCCCGTCCTATTCTAAGCTCGTTTGCAGTGTTGTTCCCCAAACGTCCGAATCGGACGCGAAGTTCTGGGTATATAAACCACGTCTCTGAGTCTTGTGGTATCCCAGAAGACTCTCGAACAACATCTACTTATCAAGATAAACATGTCCCGAGTTTGGTTCGGTGAGCAATGCTGGATTAGTCGATTTCTTCATATCTGACCGGGTCCCTTCGATTTAGTTACTGGTGCATCCCAGGGCTTTGGAAAGCCGGCCGTAGAAGAGGCACTAAGCCGCGGTGACCTTGTTGTCGCAGCAGTCCGCAACACCAGCTCACTGGACGACCTTGCTGCGAAGCACTCCAGCGACAAGCTCCTCATTGTCAAGTGTGATGTGACGAAGCTGCACGATATCACATCAGCTTTCGATCTCGCCTACGAGAAATTTGGTCGCGTCGATGTTGTTTTCAACCACGCTGGTACAACCATCTTCTCCGAGGCTGAAACTGAGCAGGAGGAGTTGGCGAGGAACTTGTTTGAGGTCAATTTCTGGGGCGCTGTATATGTCATGAAGGAGGCTGTTAAAGCGTTCAGGGAGAGAAACGCTCCTGGTTCTGGAGGAAGGTTGTTGAATATGAGCTCGGCGGCTGGGTTTGCTGCCACTCCCGGGGCAGCGTACTACACGGCCAGGTGAGTTTTAACTTTACTCACATACACTGAAGTACTCACATTGTGGTGAATATCTAGTAAACATGGTAAACGGAATACGCTTATTAGCATGTCGAGTCGCTCAAAGAAAACGAGCATTTAGCACTAGAAGGGTTCGCCGAAACTTTGGCCAAAGAACTTGATCCTGCCTGGAACATAAAGGTGTTTCGTTTTGAAGTTTGCTTTTCAAATGACACTCAAGAAAATTGTATAGATCACCAACATCGAACCTGGTGCGTTCAAAACTGGGTCGCATGGTGTCAGGATTCCCCTCCTCGATGTCCACCCCGCGTACACAAACCCCCAGCTCGCATCCAATATCATCAGGATGGTGTTTGGAAAGGATAGTACGATCAAGATTCCGTTTGGCGATCCGAAGAAAGCCGTTGAGAAGATGTACGAGGTTAGCCAATTGGAATCGCCGCCTATGTGGTTGCCCTTAGGTAAGGACGCGACAGGCAGAGTCTTGGATTATGTCGCAGAAGTCGAGAAGGTGGTTAAGCAGTATGAAAGTTGGTCGGATAGCTTATTGCTTGAGGAGTAGATCGCGTCGGACGACGATCTTTGAATTCGGAATCATGGATTCAGAATTGGTTACTAGTCAAGGGTGTGCACCTTGTTTCCAGCCATAAGGCAAGAAATTCCAAGTTTGAAAGGTCTCCTAGAGATTTAGATTGATTCCTCGGCTCGACATGAGACCGTGACGCAGACTAGGAATGGCACACGAAAGAACTGGAACTGCGCTTGGATTTGGGTGTCTGACACGATGGTCAGGTGTCTTCAAGTTGATTCTTTCATTACTTCGTGATGCTACGCGGCCCTACGGTCTTAGGAGTGGGTTACACGAGGCTAACTTTGACCTGATCTTATGATACCCTCGAGACCTGTCTGGGGTAGATAAGCCTTGAAGCTTGATGCTTGGGGTAAAACAGGACTGGCATGAGAATTTCGGAGAGCGTGTCATAGACGCATTGATGAAGAGTGTTATTGGCGTGTCAGCGGATGAATTGAAGGAATGTTCTTTGTTTTCTACCAAGGAGCGTCTGATTTCCAGGAATAAGACGTTGTCGCCATCAACTTTGTGGGCGTTGATAAAAGGGTCGGCGAGAGCAATGAAGAAAAAACAAAGTCTGTGGGCGCTTTACCGTTTTGGGAAGGAAGCCTCCAACTTTCGGGATCCCCCTTTCCTTTTTTGGCGACGGAGGAAAAGAAGTGCAACGGCGATGAGCGTAATTTATAAAGGCCCTTGCCATCCCTCATCGACGTCCCTCACCCCCCGCCCTTCCTCATTTTCGACCACCACCACCACCACCATCACCGTGCCCAGCACGCGTCGCACTCGAGCTCATCGTCATCGGCGACGACCAAGTGGGTCTGTAGAAAGGTGCGCTCCCGAGCTCGTTGCCACCACCGATCCACGCTAACGGATGCTTCATGTCCGCCTGATCTCTACCTATTCGCCTCACGAAATCGTCTATATGATTCATTATAAAGCACCAACCAGGGCATCGCCTCTTCAGAGCTCCATTCTCCATTCCTTTCGCTACCGCAATCCCCCACCGCTTCGGGACAGCTCCTCCTCGTTCCACGACAAATACTCTTGTTTCTCGGTTCGAGGCCAGAGATTAACTTGCGGGTATCCATTCGGATTTGACTCGTAACCTCATACTACTGGACACCTGAAACGCCTACACGCCTGCGGTCCAACCCCAAAACAGTCTACATACACCGCCTTACCCTCCTTGGTCTGACCCGCCCGTTCCACATACGTTCATAACGGGACCCTCTGTATCAAGCACTTTTGTCCACTTGGCAACAATAACTACCTCGGACTCGTCCTGGACGCAATTGACAAAAGGGCTCTGACAATTACAGCAACTCGAAGTAGCAGCCAATTATATCTTGCGTCACAAAACAAGCCGCTATTCTCTTCACCGTCCATTCCATTCCACAACACAAATCTTTTCCTAAGTTCTCGGTTGCGACATCGGTTATTCTCACCGAAGCATCAAAACCTGATATTTGAATTTGAAAGCGAAATCCTGTCTTCCTCAGGCGCGCATTTATAAGTGACCAAGCGCGACTGAGAAGGTATCTCTCTTCCTCTCCCCCTTGCCGACGCGCTCTCCGAATTCCCTCCAGGGCGCCTAGACTCTTGAAGTCACGTCCATCCGTTGCTACTTCAACCAACAACGACGACACCAACGCCGCTCCAGCTGATTCGAAAGTGGCCTATTTCCGCATACCCCCACCCACACATCAATTGATCATCACCCTCCTGCGTCCATAGAAGCGCACAACGCACCGCTATTTGGAGGCTCGCGCAATAGTTTCCATTTCATCTCCTCAGCCTCCGAGTTTCGCACAGGAGAAACTCTCCCTCGTCCTCCACAGGCTCTCAGAATACGTGCAACGGTCCGCTCTGTTACGCCTTCACCTCAACGATAAATTCACGAACCATTTAATTAATTGAGCCATTACGTAGGTGAGTAAACACTCTGATGAAGCTTGTGAAGTTTCTTCCGTTCTGTTCCTCTGCCAAATTCTAAAGCAATCCTACCGGGCCTTGGATTCGGCCGGAGAATCTTATTGCGTTCTAGCTCCATCCCGCCTGTGCTTTTGGGGTGTCATACGCAATATTTATGCGTATGCTTTGACTTTTGTATATCATACAAAATGAACCATTTCCTTCTTCCTTTTTACAACCTTCACCTTGTGCGACATGCAAACGTATTCTCTCCACAATTTACCTTCCTCGTGTCCAGCTGTTTGGCTTCGTATCGGATTTTCTTTTATACGAGTGCTCACCCGTGTTCTTCCCTCCAGGCCAAACCCTAAACCATTCAGCTCCGCATTCCTCGTTGATTACAACAAACGATTTTGAATCATCCAAACACCCGATATAATGAAGCCAGCCACTATCAGCGGGTCATCGCACACGGAACACCTCGTCAGAGATGGAGCGGCGACCATTGGCCTTGGGTTCAAAGAACAACATATTAAAGGCAAGGGGAAAGCCAGAGAGGAGAACGAGGATATCTCGTCATCCGCAACTTACTCTTCGCCACCTTGGTCTACGCTGTCGCCTCCCCCTTCACTCGTGTCCCCTTCCACCACGATCCCACCCACTCATCCGCTAGCCTCGATGCCTTCAATCTCTACTATGAAGACGCCGCCAGCAACGCCAACGATAAATGATCTGCCCGAAGAACTCCTCGAAAGGATACTGGAACTTTGTGTAGCCAGTCCGCCTTTCATGCCTGCTCGACCAGAATGGCACCAATATTCGCAAGCGGGACTTCGAGAGGGTCGGGGAGTCGAGGTCAAGGAGAAGGAGAAGGACAGGGAAGGTGCAGCTATCGGAGGATCGTTACCTGCTCGGTCGAAGACTATGCCGACAATTCCTATTTCACCGCAGCCTTCCACCCCGACAACATCGACGACGATGAGGCCAACATCGCCTGTCATTCGCACCCGATTGGCTCCATTGCTCGTCAACAAACGTTTCAACCGGATCGGGACGCCCTTGTTCTATGGGACTGTACTCGTCCGGAGTGAGGCCCAAGCAAAGGCTCTGGGCAATGTTCTTTGGGCTTCCTCATCCACCAACACTAATGGGTCCTCACTCACCGCCCTCAAACCGTTCAATCAGGATTTGGGACGATTCATCCAGACCTTGATCCTTGCTGGAAGTTGGGAAGAAGAAGCTGGGTATGTTGTAGGCGCTTGTGTGGAGTATGGGTCGTTGAGAAGATTAGACTTGACCGTGACAAATTCACCCGCCACACCTGCTGCCGGTATATCGAAGAAGTCGGATCAACAAGATGCTTGGGCTTTTGTATCTCTCCGTCAAGCAAACCCGTTGCTTGATGTGCTGCCCAAGTTGAGCGGCGTGAAGCATTTGACCTTGAGGAAAGGAGGCGGGACCACCTATTTGACGCAGAAAAGAGTAGGGGATGTCGTAAGGAGCGTTGCGAGAGGTATCCGGTCGTGGAAAGAGTTGGTCAGTCTGGCTTTCATTTCCCCTTCGTTGAAGTATTCACTTTTTATCTAGGAAACGGTCTATGTCGCTTTCAAGATGTCAGATGATTCATTGGGAACGACGGCTGCCCCYTCGGGCGCTCTCACTGCTGCTGCCCTTCCTCCCCCTGCTCCCGTCGTTGCCGCTGTCCCTCCGACGTCACCTCGCCCCAACGCCATAATTCCGAGCGGACGCGGTCAAGGACAAAGGTCAAACTCTACGCCCTCCAGGTACACAGGAGTTGGCTCTGGGCGGGTTTTACCGATGATTCGCACCACGGACGCTCAGTCTTCATCAGCCTCGTCTTCATTGCTAAGTCTCGCATCTCAAGCGATGACCACTCCATCGCCATGCACCACTACCGCAGGTCCGATGAAGACAACGGTTAGCGTCATTATGGAGGGTGAAACCATGGCCCCTTCGCCATCGCCATTTGGCACGTCAGCCTTTCCTATTCGCAATGAATCTGCATTGGATTCACCTACGTCACCTGGCCTCTCAGAGATGGGCAACCGGACGGAGCAGTTGTTGATGGAGCTGCCTAGGGAACTTGATACAGCTGGGCCTTGTACTGTCCTTGCTTGGGCGCTGGCAAATTGTGTTTCCAACAAGCTGCACACTGTTGCCACACATACGCCTTCCGTGTGGAATGGTGTTCTTGTTAGGATCGTCGAGGGGCGGGAGAGATATCTGGCTTCGCTGCAACAAGGCGACATCGAATTGGATGGCAGCGTGGTTGAGGGCGGGTGGAAGAGGGTCGTGTTGGTCGATCAGGGGATGTTTGGCGGGATGGATGATTTCGATTTGTTAGGGAAAGCCTTCGGCGCTGGCGGAGATGTTTCCGATGAAGAGGAGGAAGTTGAGGGAGAGTGTGTTGGGTTTGGCAAGGATACCTTCGCGATGCCATCCCCCGGTATCCGGTCGCCTTGGGGCTTCATGTCCCCAACTCCCAATTCACCAATGATGCCCATCAGCCCGATGACGCCAATGTCACCCATGATGTCGGGCTGGCCTGCGACACCTCGTACGCCTGGCTTCGGAGGAGCTGGGGGTAGGGGTGGTCTTTTTAGACATGGAGCCAAGGATCATCCTAAATTGGCGGGGCTGATTAGGAAGGGCGACTTGGCGATGAGTAGACTCGGTGCTAGGCGCGATGGAGCTGGTGTCGCTGGGGCTACCATGCGTGGTTGTGATTCGCCTGGCCGAGGACCGCCTGTGTACACGCAAAGCGGTGGTGGGCTGAACATCAGCATGAGGACGAGAGCGTACACCATGGGCAGCACCAGCAGTGGTGTTAGTGGATGAATGATGTCTTTCCACTCGTTTCTTGAAATTTTCTGCGCTTTGCAGAGACCTTTCATTGTCATGATTTTTCATTGGGACTATTGGCTTTGGGCATTCGGTCACANTTTTTTTTATTATTTACCTCTTGCATCTTGGACGCTTCTTTTTACTTGGATAGATACCCTCAATACCCCTCAATCCTTCAACCCTGTCTCATACTACATATATATCCTCAACCTACACTCGCATTCATTCATACTTCACTCATTCACGTTCACGTCTATGCCTTTCATGTCCACCCATGGTCCCACTTATACGAGAGCAATTATCGCATCCTTATAACAAATGTAGTCATTCTTAGAGGACCATCCACTAGGCCAAAAGGTCTGCTTTTTCGAAAGGCGACCTCAAATCAACTAATGGCCAACCGGTCAAGCGATGGGATTACGATTTGCCCATCTTCGTGATTTGAATTGTATTAGGCTCGGAACGAAAGAGCAATGCTACTCTTCAAGCCCTAAATCATCCGACCAGCTCGAATACAACTTCATGACCGCCTGAAGCTCAGACAAGTGGTCAGAAATCCATTCAATCGAATCCTTTCCTAGCGGCAACCACCTGGGCGGTTCTTCAAGCGTACTGAGGTCATACACTTTCTCCATCGCCTTCTTCGGATCACCGAACGAGATGTCAGTAATTGTCTTGGTGAATACGTTCCTCGTGTGAACGGACGGAAGACTGGGGTTCGTATACGCTGGATGGGTTTCTAGTATAGGTACCCTGGAATGGTGAACTCCTGTTTTGAAGGCACCGAACTCAACGTTGGTAATCTAGAGGGGGAATTAATTGACGGTTATTCGTTTGATACGTTTTGAAAATAACTACCTTGATGTTCCAAGCTGGATCAAGTTCTTTGGCCAATGTCTGCGCGAATCCTTCGAACGCTAAAGCAAATCACAGCCATACGTAAGCAGATCAACATGACGGTTGGGTAGTTGGCTTGCTTACCATGTTTGCTACGTGAAAAAGACTTGATGAAATCGGTTCAAAAGGTAAATGACTGATGAAGTTCACCTGGCATTGTAGTGCCAACCTAGGGGAATGGCGACCAGACCACCAGCAGAACTACTATTCAGTAACCGCCCGCCAACTCCAGGTGGATTCCTCTCGCGAAACGACTTGACAGCCTCCTTCATGACATTCCCCGCGCCCCAGAAGTTCACTTCAAACACTTTCTTCGCCATTTCTTCTTGTTCTGTTTCGGCCTCAGCGAAGACAGCGATCCCAGCATTGTTGAAAACGACGTCGATACGTCCAAATTTTGCGTAAGCGACGTTGAAAGCGGATTTGATGTCTTCGCGGTTCGTTACGTCGCATGGAACAACAAGTAACTCTTCGGAAGAATGTTTGGAGGCAAGGTCGCCCAAGGAACTGGGTGTTCGGACAGCGGCGACGACGATTTCACCATGGCTAAGAACTGTCTCGGTAGCCGTCCGTCCGAACCCCATAGAAGCACCAGTAACTGAGGAAGGTTAAGCAAGCCGCCGTCGTACTGACTAGAGGACATACTTAACCACACTCGAGCCATGGATGTTGAAAAGATCGATACTAGTGGCTTGAACCAAAGGTGTGTCTGATTGAGCCTGATTATCGTCCGTACACCTTGTCGCTTTTATAAGTGGATACTGAGTTACAATTGGGTGTAGACGGACCGTTTTAGTTATTCTGTGTGACAAACTCCTGATTTGTGGCATTCAAGAGTTACTGAGATGCTTTTCCTGGAACAAATGCATGAATTTGTGCTGAAATACACACGCTGCGACACCCCGTATGCGAGTCGGAGATGTCAAGAATTCCATCGTTGGCTAAATTTCTAGCGATGGCGGCCTCGAATTTGATGCCAAGGTATTCAACCACAGTAATTCCTATTTACCTATCCACCTATCGAGAGCTGCTTTTCGGAGACTGTTTCGTTCCCAGCCATGACTCAGACTCAGAGTCCCCCAGAGTTCATATTCGCACGCCGGAGTGCAATCGTGCCCTGCACGGCCGCATCTCTTCTTTCTATCGCTCACCATGTCTGGTCAAGGAACGAAACGAAAACAAAGGTCTGGATTGACAGGCGTCGAATTGGAAGTGGCCATCCTGGCCCTCGATCAATTAGCCAAGAAATCACGAGAAGAAATGCAACGCAACCAAGGGCAAAACGAGGAAATTGACAACGTCCCTCTGGTCGATAAGGATGAAGAAGCCTCAGTTCTTGACAAGATCGAAGCTTTGAGAAGAGTCTTGGAAGCAAGAACTGTCGGCCCACAGGCTCGTTCTATCAGTATTCTGTATGCAGAGTCATTCACCCCATGAGCCAGTCGTATAGCTTTTCCAGCATTAAGAATGAATTTCTCGAAGCAATGAATATCCGTCGTTCCGGCACCCTCGAGCTGAAGGTCGATGCCTCTGACCTTGCGGCGAAAATGGACAGTATTGGGAGTGATTCGCTCTGGACCCTAGACCTTCTGTTCAACCATCTTCTTCATCTTGAGAAACTCGTACCGCGATCCGTGCGTTGCCGGTTTTGTCACTGAATCCTGGGTGACTCAACTCTGCTTACTTGTCTAGAACGAAGCAGCAGCTCGTCTCTGGATTAACGCGTACTTTTATCGCATCTCGGCCATGATTCCGGAAGGCCAGAAAATGGGTCTGAGCATTGAACAAGTGGTCCCGTCTGTAACCCTGTCCAACAGGAGCCTGCACACTGTCTCCGGATATATCTATTATACAGCCTCTCCGGAAAATTTGCGTACGTCCGTTTCATCTCCTTTGTAAGCTTGTTTTTTCAGTGTTTGCCTAGCCGCTTTCTTGGATGCGCCCATATTGCGCCCAGATGACTCGTTGTTGTTTGTCTCAGAAGCGAAGGACTTCGTCGACCTGGGAAGGCACATCCCGCAGGCAATAGCTGAGATGCTTGGATGCGCAAGACGTTCAAAGTAATTTATGCATTTCCGCCTTCTGTACTCCCCTCACCGCCAGTTGCAGGAAAGAGATCATTAGGGGCGTTCTTACGGATGGACGAAAGTGGATTTTCCTCATCCTTACCTTGCACAGCGACGGAAGCTTTTCTTTCATCCGGTCTGTAGAGATCAACGACCATAAAACTTTCACAAACGCACCTTCCCGGGCGGGGGTTTCATTGATCTCAGCAATCCTTGCTCATTGGGTATTTTGAGTGATTCTCTGACGTGAAGTGAACTGACACAGTGGTCGTTGCCAGATCATCCATAGTCATGAAGCGTTTGATGGAGCTACTGATTTTTTCGTCGTATAGTAGCCGGGTGCTTCAATCGATGGCTGGTTATGGGCATCTACCCCATTGTACTACTAATGACTCTTTCATCCATGGCTGAGAATATGATCTCCAATGAGTCCCTACGACACGGTAGCTGTGAGATCAACACATTGTGCAGCTGAACGTCTTTCTAGAGAGACTGTGTTGACACTAAGTACTACTACTACCCGGTTTGACACTCTGCATCTTCCACGTACTAAGAGCTTCCCCCAGGATAAAAGTGTGCTGTCACTGCAGCACCAAGACGGGTCGGATAGCCGCGTCGGACACACTCTGCGTAGATAAGATAACCTCGAACAATCTCAAGGTAGTCCATCCCCGTATTAGTGGACTCATTGATCTCGTTCCTCGGCGATGTCGGAGTCCCGACCTTTGGAGCAGATACAAGACAGTTGTTGGGTAAAGTAGCAACTGGGTTATAGAAAACAGTGTTTGCTTATGCCTAGAAAGTGGAAGTAAACCTCACATAGTGAATATACAAGTTGTGAAAGCTACTACTTACTCTGCCAGACGGTAAAGCATCATTGACATTGGTCGTTACTTCGTCATTTAGTGCAGCACCTCAATGTTTGAGGCCTTACGCGATTGCGCTACAACCGATACCACACCCACGAAATTATGGGAAAATCGAGGAGAATGACTGGAAAGCCCGATACCGCTGACACATTGTCGGGGAAAACAGGGAATTGGGACCCTTGACGCTTGCAGCTTGAAGGGGCGAGGATGAGCGCTGCAGTGACTAGAGGGGTATAAATATACTCAGTGGCTAGAACGATAGGCAGGGAGAACGTGTAAAGCCCCCAGAAACTGACGTTCATACCAAAGGAATCACATCGAATGGCGATCGTAACCCCGAAGGTGTGGCTCAGTGCGTGCTTTCTCCTACTCAGGCATGATGATTTGATCTATTCAACGGTCTTGTTCAGTCACTGGAGCGTCATCAGGTATAGGAAAATCCCTCACCGAAGTGCTGCTCTCCAAAGGCGAAATTGTGGTAGCAACGGCAAGGAACCCGACTGTACCCGCCCTGTCTTCCCTCCAACAAACCTACCCACCCACACGATTCCTCCCGTTGAAATGTGACGTCACCATCCCCAACCATATCAAAGGTGCTTTCGAAGCTGCGTTGAAGGAATACGGAAGGATTGACGTGGTAGTGAACAATGCCGGCGTGGCTCTGATTGCGGAAGTGGAAGGAGATGAACAGATCGAAACCGCCAGGAAGATGTTCGACGTGAATTTCTGGGGAGCTACGAAGGTTTCCACGGAAGCCGTGAAGGTGTTTAGAGAAGCGAATCCGCATGGAGTTGGGGGGAGGCTTATCATCATTAGCTCTGGGACGGGAATCATGGGGGTGCCTGCGTCTGGGTTCTACAGTGCAAGGTGCGTGCCAGAGTCGTTTGCACAAAGATACTGTGCTTAAGCATCCGTTTCCATTCGCAGTAAACACGGTGAGCACTCGTACACTCGTACGCGAGTCCAGTTACTAATTCCAAGGCCTCGTGATCAGCGTTGGAAGGGGTTTCAAAAACTTTGGCCGCAGAGCTCGATCCTCAATGGAATATCAAGGTAAGGCAACTTGGCTCGGTAACGCGTCGGCAGTCACGGAAAGGCATCATTTCAGATAACGCTTGTAGAACTGGGATCATTCCATACGCGTATCATCGATCAAGAGGGTGGCATGCCTATCTTCCCTCGACATCCAGCATATGGGGACGAGCTAGCATCATACCAGCTCGTTCGCAAGCCTATTTCCGAAGGGATATTCGCTGGTGGGGATCCAAACAAGGCAGGGGAGAGAATTTACAAACTAGGGAGGCTCGCAGAGCCACCGCTGCATCTGCCTTTGGGGAAAGAGAGTAAACTTGGGATGGAGGCGGAGGTGAAGAAATTGAGTGGGATTTTGGAGGAGTTTGGGAGTTGGTCGGAGGGTTTGGAAGCTGAGATCTGAGAGTTGAACGTTTCAAATGTGCTTAGTAGGCGATGAAGCGGCAGAAATGGGACAAATACCTTTTCAGTATGCCCTCGGACATGAGACGCCGATCTGCGTTAGCCTTGGATCTCAGATGGAGTTCGACGATCGGGTAAACAAGGAAGTAAACACTTGAAGCACGATCTGAGGCAGTTTCATCAACTGATTACGGAGACTCGCTTTTACAAACGCACCCAATGTCAATATCAATCGAAGATAGTACGTCCGCGCCAAAATAATAGCTACCTAGACATACTCAGTTGAGAATCAATTTTGAGCGGTAAGGATTGAACTTGACCTACCTGCCCTTGTTGGAGGCGTACTTACAGAAGGAACGGTAGAAAACCCAGGTTTGTTTCCTGCAAGGCATTGTTTCAAGATGGGCTCTCTCGGGATGTCTTCTCGATACATCCGCTTCATCCCTCCGTGACGTTCGGGACATTATTGCAGCATCCAAGGCGAGAGGAGTCAGGACCTTCATGGAGCCGCGGTACTGGTGACTTGGGCCTACAGTCGAACGCACACAATGAATCACATAACTTTGGGTATTAGGCCGCAGAATCTTTCAACAACTTGTTGAACAAGGAAGTAAACTGGCACCTGTGTTGACAGCAAATGAACACGGACACCCACCCGGATATTTACGCGCATGGTTCTAAGATAAGCCTCTTCAGGGCGTGTTTTGTCAGTCTTTCGTCGACACATGAACCGAAGAGGGTGTCTCCTCCCTGTCTGCGCCGTCCTTGGCTCCACCGTGTGGACGCTCTGACTCGCCTGCCCAGCACTTTCAGCTCAGGCACGAAGCTGGCGCCCTCGAAGCGCCCATAAACATTCATGTGTTCATCAACAATCATGATGAGCTGGGAATGTCTTGGTCCCGTCAAAACGTACTGTAGTATTTCAATCAATTCGTCAGTCACGCGTCACAAAGACCCGCAAAATGACGAAATTTCGGCGCTGTCACGGGTCACAGAAGCAAGTGACGAATGGATTTTCGAAGAAAATTCGCCAAAATTTCCGAAAATATTCATTTTTCCGATTTTGCTTCGAGTTTTCTCTCTTAAAAACAGTTGCTCACCAGTTTTCCGGCGCGCTGCGCTGTGCCTGTAACTGTTTTGGCCCCATTCACCCCGAATTTGCAAGTAGGTTGACGAAAAATTGCCCATGTCACGGGCTGCTGGCCAAACTGACGAATTGTTCACCAGATTTTCGTGGTCACGGTCACAAGGGGGTGACGAATTGATCGAAATACTACAGTACAACAGACCTCGGCGGCAGACTAATGAAGACGTACAGATGAGAAAGTACTCTTTTTGCCAACCCCCCTCACCGAAACTCTTTTGCATGATGCAAAACGAAAACTTGATGGTATGAAACGATATCCTCAATACGATACAAAACTTTTCGAGTTTCCTAGCGTTTCGGGAACGGCCCTAGCGTGCCCTTGCCTGATATGGAGAATTCGAGGGCAGTGTCGGCAAGGGAACCGCCGCTGCCAAGCAGGAATGTATAATATAACACGTAGCGGAGTTTGCCAGGTCAAATTTCAACCAGCCCCAGGACGACTTTTCTTCTCCAACTTCCTTCTTCTCCCCCTCATCATCGTTCTCATCGTTGTGCACGAGTCTTTCCTTTCAAGCTCTCCGTCTTAGACAACACATTCCCTTTAGCTTGCACAACTACCCACAACGATCAACATGTTCTTCGCCGTTGCTCTCGCTGCCCTCCCACTCTTTGCTCAGTGTTCGTAAAGGTTTTTCTTCTGAAGAAAGCGAACCTTGGGCTCATTTTGTTCTTGTTTTTCAGCCGTTTCTGCGGGAGCATGCACCAGGCAATACACCATCAACGCCGGTGATATCTGTGACCGTATCTCCGCTGCGAAGAACGTTTCTACGTACGTTATTCGTCCCTCATCTCATTCCGTCGTGGAAAGCTAATTCGCTTCTTAGGTATCAACTCGCCACTGTCAACCACGGTATCATTGATTCTGCCTGCTCAAACTTGCAAATCGGCGCTACCATCTGCTTGGGATATGAGGGCGAAGATTGCTCCACCACCTACGTCGTCAAGCCAGATGACACCTGTAGCCAGATTGCTGCTGCTCATGGCATCAACAGCACCATCCTTTACGGCAACAACCCCCAAATTAACGATGGCTGCACTAACATCTACGTAGGAGAGGTGGGTGTCGTTTGTGTCAGTTGATGCAGGGTCAGAAAAAATTAACACATGTTCCATTTTAGGTTCTTTGCGTCGCTGGAACTGTTCAATGCCCCCCACCCCCCGCTGGTGCCCCCAAGTCTGAGCTCCCTGCCGCTGTCATCCCCACCACCGCTGCCCCAGCCAACACCAAGAGCGTCCCTCCTCCCGCTCCCAAATCCCCTGAGCCCAAGCCCGCCCCTGCTCCTCCCGTCCCCGCCCCCGCTCCTGCCAACCAATTCGATGATGACGATGAGGATCTTCCTTACTGCGATGAGCTCTAAGTGCTTCATGTCCCCCCTCGTCCGTCATGTCACGATAGCTTTGTTTGATGCGTAGACTTCCTCATGTTACAGGGCAAGGGCAAGCTCGCTTCTTTTTTGGTTTTTGGGAGGCTCGGCTGGATCGGTTTTTCAAAATGCGTTATTTCTTAATGATTGCGAGTATCTGCCCTTGTTCCTTCCCTCTTACCTCCTCCTTGCTACCCGCAACGATACGGCTATCGACCTACATACTCTCGCATATTCCCCTCATCTATCCCTCATCATCGTTTACCCATTTATACCTCCCTGTGGTTGGATCTTACTTACCCACTTAGTTTAGTTGAAACCGTTGAATTGAATTCAGAATCAGACATATATCCTTCCTTATTCTAAGGCCTATCGCCCGGCTTCTATCTTAGCGCGTCGCGTGATAGAACAGAATATCCACGTGATCTTGAACGTGGATTGGGGCTGGGCGCCAAATTGAAATTACTTCTGAGACAGTGAGACCTGTACCACTTCCATCGTTGACCCCGACAGTGACATCCACTATCGACAAGCCTAGGAGGGAAGGATTTCTTGCTGTTACTATCAGAGATCATGCCGCCAGGTGTACCCAATCTCGTATGTTCTTGAAAATCGTTCTATCTCCTCTTCGCTTACTCATTACCTCGTCTCGGCGCGCATCTTTGAATTACTTTTACTCTCTGTCACATCTGTTGCGACCCTCTTTTTCGCGACTCTGCACACAATGATATCGACGACTTCCGACTGAACAAACTCGAACCTGGCATCTATTACCGCCACTGTACTGGAACTTATCCTCTTGATTCCAAACCGAAGATGTCCATTAAACGCATCCATCGCGAAATTGCTGACCTAAAGAAGGAAGATCTGGGCAAAATTGTGATAACGCCAGATGAGAAGGATGTTCATGTGTGGCGAGCGACCTTACCTGGACCGGAAGGCAGTCCTTATGAAGGCGGGGTGTTCGGCGTGGAGATCAGGCTGGCGAGTGATTATCCGTAAGTAGCCAACATAGTACGCGTTTCTCTATGCATCATAAACCTCAATATCATTGCGTTTGGTAGGTTCTCCGCACCGAAGATGGTGTTTACTACTAGGTGAGTTCATCGGTCGCATGTGTTTCATTCGGTAGCAGTTGACGATACTGGACGGATAGGATATACCACATGAACGTGAGCACTTTCGAGAATCATACTCGCCGACGCTTCATGTACGCCTTGGTTATAGATCTCGGAACGGGGAAACATATGTATTGACATACTGAAGCACAACTGGTCGCCCGCCTTGTCGATTTTCAAGGTGTTGCTCTCACTTTCGTCATTATTGACCGATCCAAATCCACGTACGTCCCCTCCCGTATCACATTCAGCCCTCGCTCTCATTTTGCGACTTGTGCTTTGCGTTGCCCAGAGGATCCACTCGGTGAGTTAATCACTGCTTCCGTTGATGCATAATCCAACTATCTATTTACCTTGGATTCAGTTCCATCAATCGCAACGCAGTACGTGAAAAATAGGAAACTACATGACACGACGGCAAAGCAGTGGGTTGAGCTTTATGCCCGACCGAAGAAGCCTCTTCCGCCTCAGCCCCAAGCATCAACGTCGACATCCGAAGGTGTCACCGAGGGTTCGTCCTCGTCTGGGCGAGCAACGAGAGGGAAGAGAAAGGCTGCCGGTGATGGGAATGGAATGCCAGAGGTCGGCGCGGGTGGGAGTGGGAACGGGAGGGGACCAACGAGGTCAAGAGGGCGGAACGTTGATATTGACGAGCCGATTGTCATTGAGGATTCGGACGACGAGGTAGAGGCATTGGGTGCGGCCGCGCCATCGAGTAAGAGAAGAAAAGGTGGGGGAGGAGGGGATCATGCCTCGTCCACAGGTACTGGTACCTCCAGGAGCGGAACTAGCACTCGAGCATCGACATCGGCTCGGTCACGGCCCAGGGAACACCTGGGCGATGTGATTGTCATTGATGACGATTGATGTCTTTTTGGAAATTTTGGTTGTTCTGATTCATGCACATGCGTCATGGAGCTGGGGTTATATGTTTTTTCTAGGCTCGACAAACACGGAGACGGTCACTCGGATCGGGGAAATACGTCCCAAGGCACCGAGTTGGACGGGCTTTGTTTCAGTCGACGTCGGGTCATCGCCTTGAATGTAACATATGAAGAGTACGACAACAGCCAAGCTCACTTGACAGGAACCGCCACCAACTAGACCAAGGATAGTTTCTTCTCGCGATTGTATCATCAGTACCATAAGTATACCATATTGCTACACTTCGACATCATCGAAATGTCTATACGATTCTCACTTGTATCTTCCAATCATATAAATTTCCCCTCTCCCTTGCGATTACCCGGAGCTGACGAGGAGAACACAGAACATAGGAAATTGTAGAAGTTTTCTGACCGTGGCGCGTTCCCCCTGATCATGAGTACCACTTGGTCAAAGACTGTGAATTTGAGTCGTAAACGGCCATATTCGGTCGATGTTTAGGGACGGATCTACGAAGACTCGGAGGTCGGTGGCGACATATTTGCAACGGATTTGACATTCCGAGTGCCAGACCGGCGTGACTGGCCTTTCGGATCTTCATCGACTCCCATACCTTGAACCTACATAAACCCTCCTTTCTCCTCGTCGTACCCTCACAGCACTTGTCTTCTCTCCTCAACACCCAACTTCCTCAAACCCCCTACACCACTTACCACCCATAAAACAATGACCGATCGCTCCGTCTCTCGTGGCCGCGAAGTCTACGTACGTTCTCCCGTCTTAGCCCCTTCTCAGAGCCTCGCTTAAGCTCCTATTCTTCAGACCTCCACCGGCAGAGGTGGTTTGGGAAACATCCGTCATGCTTCTCAGTCTCGCGATCGTGCTGAGCCAGAGCCCGTCCTCAACAGAGGCAGAGAGCCCGCCATTAGCCCAGCTTTCCAACCAACCTACTCCACCGGACGCGGCGGAGCAGGAAACATCCGCTCTCCCTCTCGCGATCCCCTTCCAGCCGCTGTCAACGACCCCCGAGAGGCTGAGATCTTGAAGCAACGTAGCGAGGAAGAGGGTGTTGTACGTCCTTTGTCTTGTTGTTCTCCAAATGAATCTAATCTAATCTCTGCTAAATTTTAGCACTCCACTGGCCGTGGTGGTCTTGGCAACATCAACCGCTCTCGCTCTCGCAACCCCACCGATTCTACTCGCACTGCGCTCTCCCCACAGAGGCACTCTGAGAGCGACATCAGCGAGGAAGATGATGTCAAGAAGCAGAGCACCTGAGCATCAGAGCACCTGACAAGCCCAGACGCCCTGCCTCCCTAACCAGAAGCACGTTTCTACATTTTCCCACTACCTGTCGGAAAAGAAAACACACGTTCGATGTCCGTTGTACCTATCCACGCATACCAAGTATCTACGCTACAAATTGTATGTTATAATCTGTAAATCCAAAATCTGATTGAGGGATCTTCCCTCTGACCCAAGGCCCAAGGGGTCACACAAAATTTATCTACCCTGCGTGCGAAACATCTTCCATATATAGGCATTTGTCATCGCGACATCTAGCCTCTACACTATGGCCTCCTCTTCCTCGGTCGATCGACCCCATCCTGGCACGCGTTCCTTACCTGGAACTCAAATCCGACGCACTCAGGGTGGTACTGGAAGCTGGGAATCAGACGCGTACAAGCGACGAGCCACTTACCCATTGAGTCTCGCATTCACGACGCTTACAACGGATTGAAATTGTTTCGTCCTTCTTTTCTTCGTCTGTCACCACCACACCACAGCCTGTGCACTCTTTCAGTGCTTCAAGAAGCCGGGCACGTCGACGACTCGTCATCGCCGCGAACCATCAAATTGAAGGTCTCCTCGTTATCGGTACCTCGGAGCGTTTTCTTGGTCTTTTTTAGGAGTGTCTGCACTGGTGTTGCAGGTTCGGAGGAAGGATGGCTTGCCTATGATCAAAAGTGAGTCCTCTATCCGATGTGGTGCGCTCCAAGGCTGACCTCATCGATATCTCTTGGCTCAGGACTTTCGCGTCTCTGTCTCCGCGCCTCTCCTTCCTGGCCACTGGGCTCGATTCCAAGGTTAGAGCTACTTGAAACTTCATCTTCTCTTTTCAGACCACTGTCTTCGAAATTACATAATGAAACCATGACAAATGCGTGCGCGATATTCGTCATTCAGAATCAACGGTCCCAGACATCTAATTTATGCTGAACGGGATTGCGTTGTCAGCCAACGACGTACACTGAAGAAGAACAGAAGCAAAACACACCATTAGTTGCTTGAAAGCTTGGAAGCACTGAAAAACTACAGCCCTGTCGTTAAGGTGTTTCATGCCACTGTGGTAAAACGCAAGTGGGTTGTCAACGGGAGGGAGGAATTTCTCCACATTGGTAGACTTCTCGGGGTATTGGCCGGTGGCGAGGGCGATTATTAACCCTTTGGTCACGGTGATCTTGTAGAATGTAGGCGTAGAGCCGACAAGTGTTATACCGGGGAAGGTCATCTTGTCAAGCAACGGGACCCTCGCACGGGACCGGACAGCGTTGTTTTCCGCAAAAGCCGCACAGGCTGCCGCAAAAATAGGTGGCGCTACCAAGTTGACCAAGTTCGTGGTGAGCGGGGCTGCATTGAGATCAAGATGGCAGCGTACCTTGTCTTCCTGGACGAGTAAAACGTATTGCGCCCCCAACCCTATGCGCCGCATCACACAAATGTCCGTCTTTGCGTCGACGCGTTGGCCACACATAGTAAAATTCAACTCTCGGCGAGAATGAATAACACGTTTACCGCTATCGTATCCCAATAACTCCAACAAGAAACGCGCAAAATCATCGACGGATGACTCTTGTCCAGGCGTCAAGGACATAGCGTCCTCTAGGAGAGCAAAGAAGCTCCATTCTACCTTCTCCAAGTCCTCATCGTCCGGCATCCCTTCGGTTTGAAGGATAACATCGGAAACCCCAGGAGGAGGAAGCTGGTCAATCCCGAAGAATGTTTGAATATCCGTATCGACAACCGTGATGTTGAATGCAATCAGCTCGTTGTCCGTCCAGGAGCTACCGGACTTAGCAGAGCGTATAATCGATGCCATGGCTCTGTGTGTTGAAGTATCTGGGTGAGAAGAAAGAACAAGAAATGGTGGCGGACAAAGTCTTCCAGACGTGGGCTTCGGATCGCGGACCTCGTTCCTCTGTCCCTGACTCCTGTGCATCCGGAGCGCCCAATGTCCAGTTTCGGCCAGGTCTCAGCTTCAACTTGTCTCTGACGATGTTGTCAAGTTCAACTCACTGCCTCGCCGTCAGAGTACACAATGCCTAGCTCGCACCCCGACTTCAGCACCATCTAGAATGAATGATTCGCAACAGTTGACTCATCTTATCAGCATCCCTTCTTGACCGAACCAATTGTTACCGAGAACGGACGGGCCCGATTTACCTACTTACGATGTCTTGGAACTCAAAATAAACAGGCAGTCAACGCAAAGAGTACGTACTATTTCAAGGTATTTCCGCGTCTGGGGTTGGCACTATCTTTGCCCAATGTTCGCCGAGGCCGAAACCGAAACCGAGCAAGATGAACTCGCCAGGACGGTTTTCAAGTTGACCTGTGGATATGAAAGAAGCGGTTTGATTTCGAGACAGTTATCCGTCAGGAGTTGGAGGATGGTGAAATGAAATGAACGCTTCGTGATTGCTTCGTGACTTTCACTTTTTGCTGACCGAGTCGCGGTAAACGTGATTGGTCTTCAAATAATTGTGTGCCCCGGCCATAACCTAGTTGTCGTCTTCATTGCAAGTTCCAGCCCTTGAAGTATTTGCTGGGGCTTTGGTGAAGGAACTTGACTTAGAAGGTATTGCACCCTATCCAAAATTAGCTGTTCGACCTACTCTAATGAAAATCCACAGATCGCGACCATCAAACCTGTTTTTTTTGCACACGGCCGCCGCTCCACTACTCGATTGTCATCCCGCATACACAAGACCCGGCCTCCAATTCTATCAAATGAAGCAGATATTCGCTCAAGCGCATTTTCCACGTCTGAAACCGCGTTCAGTGGCGTGAAGAAGGGAAATGCAACAAATACGAACTCAGCGAGCTCGACGACCCCCTATGTGTATGGCTACCACTAAGAAAGGATTGTGCTCATGTGGTTGAGTTGTTTCGCATTTCGCGCATTTGTCTGCTAGCTAAGTAAATCATGTTGAATGTAAAAGATTTGTACTCAAATAACCGGGGTAACAAATCAATCCACTACTCTCCCGTCCAACGGTACGGTGTCTCAATAGTCAGGTGAGCGTCAGAAGCCGGCCCGCTCATCGAGTATCCCACTGAGCACATAGACGCGTATTTTGCAGGCATCGCATAAGCATGTTGAGTCAGATATTCTCAGCCGGACGCGTGTTGGATGCGTTTATGGAATGCTAAACTCACATCTAAGAATATGGAGAAAACATATATAAATCCTGGAGAGGATCATTCCATATCAGCTCGCTAACTTGCACCCACTGAACGCGGAAAGCCAAACGATACCATATCTCTTCACCACGCTTGATGACTCCGTCTCGAGTTTGGTTTGGTGGGCACATACCGTACATACTTTGCACTTGACTTCGCCTGACCAACCTTCATTGAACGTTAGTGACTGGCGCCTCAATGGGACTGGGGAAATCTGCCGCAGAGGAAATTCTCAGTCACGACGAGGTTGTGGTTGCCGCTGTCCGAACACCCAGCTCCATGGACGACTTCACCCACAAACACCCCGCCGAGAAACTGCTCGTCGTACGATGTGACGTAACAAATCAATCTGATATCAAATCTGCCTTCAACCTTGCCTATGAACAATTCGGACGCGTCGACGTTGTTTTCAACAATGCAGGGAT